>JBBBDQ010000794.1:3210000-3232500 GCA_037127315.1 Ascarosepion bandense | reverse complement strand
TGTAACCTTGTTCTTTTTATATTATTTTCTTGGATATAAAAGACATCAACAGTGCAATCATCGAACAGTTGTTTGTTCGGCTTTATACGGACGTTATTATTTTTTTCTTTCTTTCTATTTCTTTTCACTGTATTCTAACTGTTTAACACTGGCTTCCCCGGTCGTATCTATATCTTCAGCCGACCGCGAGTGAACAAAACGTCTGCTTTCTGGATCTAATAATCACATCGTGGGCAGGAAGCAGAGTTAAACCAGTGAGCCTGTTGACTGACCTGTGGATGCTCAGGGACCTTGGGGGCGATAGTGTTAAACCAAAGCTAAAGAAACCCCAGATCCAGCATAGAAAACACCAATAATAATTTTGAAGAAATAATTCTGAATCTTTCAATTAACGACATGATTATTTGAAAACTTCACTTTAAGTCTGATTCTGACTCTAAGCTGATTTGGGCCGAAAGTTCGATTTGGGTTCAAATTCCGATTTAGTTCTTCAATTAACAAACCTTGTGAAACTTCAATTGAGTTGGGTTCTTCAAACCACAATCTACGTGAAAATTCTATTGAGTTGAGTTCTTCAAAGAAAAAAAAACTACATGGAACTTAAATTGAGTCAAGTTCTTCAAACCACAATCTCCGTGAAACTTCTATTGAGTTGAGTTCTTCAAAGAAAAAAAAAACTACATGGAACTTAAATTGAGTCAAGTTCTTCAAACCACAATCTCCGTGAAACTTCTATTGAGTTGAGTTCTTCAAAGAAAAAAAAAACTACATGGAACTTAAATTGAGTCAAGTTCTTCAAACCAAAATCTCCGTGAAACTTCTATTGAGTTGAGTTCTTCAATGAAAAAACTACGTGATACTTCAACTGAGTTGAGTTCTTCAAATAACAATCTCCATGAAACTTCAACTGAGTTCAGTTCTTTAAATCACAAATTTCGTGAAACTTCAATTGAGTTGAGTTCTTCAAATGACGAACTCTGTGGAATTTGAATTGAGTTAAATTTTTCAAATCACAAACACTGCCGAACTTCAAAAACCCACACCCTAAAACATATCACTCTAAATCTGATTCCTTAGCATTTTGATAAAATAAAAGTGATTTTCTTAACTCACAAAGTTTTACAGAAATTTAAATTGAATTTAAACCAAAAAAAAAAAAATCCACAAAGATTTTGTTACTTTAAACTCAATATAAATTTTTAAAATTTTAAATCACTAAGAAAATTTAAATCATTAATTTATTTTAAAATTTAAATTTTTAACTGTTCATTCCTTATAAAGTCATAAATCCCAATACTGGCTGTCCAAGCCTCAGATGAAGGGTAGATTTTCAATCCCATAATCATTCTGATTCCAAAATGATATATGTCTATTTAGAGCAAGTCCGTTCCGTATATGGGGTGTTTCAGACACACGAACGGACAGCGTTTGTCGTTTGTTTATTTATTTAGAAAAAATACTGTTTAACTATGAATAAAATATTAGCGGGATCATCTCGGGACAATAATCGTAAATCCTCGTAAAATAACAAAACTGTAAGGAGATTAAAAAAACTAAAAAGATACAAGAATTTCCTTTTCCTTCATATTCAACGAAAATAAGTGTAAAAGAAGAGTTACTCGCCAAATAAAATATTTTCTTGAAGTGAGATTGACAAGGATTTTCTGGCGAGGCTAACAAACATAACCTCGCTGCTGATCTTGAGAAGGACCTCCACTCAGTGGTAGACTGGGGTAAGAAGTGACTCGTAAATTTTAATGCTTCTAAAACGAAACTGCTGTCAACCATCACAGACAATCTCTCCTGCACCCACTCATAAGCATGGATCAAATGAGTCTCCCTGAAAGCAATATACTGCACCTCCTCTTCCTTTCCCTATCTTCCGAACCCAAGTGAAATCATTACATTGAGTCAATAGCTAAATCCACTGCTAAGAAGGTTGGGTCACTGTGTCCTGCCAGGAAGTTTTTTCCGACTGAATCGATCTTGCACATATACAAATCAACCATTCGACCGTGCATGAAATACTGTTGTCATATCTTGTCAGGCGCCTCTGCTGTTCGTCTCAGTTTTCTCGACAGGCTCCAAAGGAGAATCTGTAATGTGATAGGTCCGACTTGGCAGCTCGACTCCAGCCACTTTCTCACCAGCGGGATGAGGTTTCCCTCTGTCTCTTGTACAAATATTTTCATGGCTTCTGCTCCGACGAACTTAGGTCACTGGTGCCCCCTCCACAAGAATTTAATCGTGCAACCAGATTGCAACAAGGTCCCACCCATTTACAGTTAAGTCAACCAAATACAGGAGACAATTCTACTCCAACAGTTTCTTTTCTCGCACCTTCCGCCTGTGGAACTTCCATATACTTGCTTTCCTGACGGCTACAAACCCCAGGAATTTAAATGCAGTGTCAATTCCCATCTCTTATCCACTTAACTTTAGTCTTTTCTACACCACCCCGTGTATCTTGTTTTTTCCTTTCTCTTTACCTTCACAACTGTCTTCACTCCTGTGTTCCCATTCTTCTCTGGCCCTTTCTCTGACCATCCCCCGTTGCTGGTTCATCTTTCTCTTCACTCTCATCCTGCCTAAACTTTTACTCCCTTATATACCCCCCTCCAGCGCATCAGTAGTGATACCGCCTTGCTTGAGGTGAAATGATTAAAAAAATTCTGTTGCTGTCTAACCGGTATCCAACGAAGACCAATTGTGAGCGGCAGAGCTTCACGCATCGACGATAACATAAGGTCTGGAATTTTTGTGGAAGCGCGCGTCTTGTGATGACGCCTCTTCTGCATTCACTATGCATTTTACTATAAAAAGAAAATACCTGGTATAGTTTGTATTTCTATTCAATCCTTTTGGCATTCTCCGTTGTTGATTGAAAGTAGTTAATTCCACAGCAGACAAAGGTCCTCTTTTATAAGAAAGATATCACCGCAGTCTCACATGTGGTAAGCAGCTGAAATTTAATGAGGAATTTTCGTTTTAGAATACTCGATCAATGTGATTAATAGTCGTCACGGGATTAGTGCTTCATCATGAAAGGAGATAAAATAGTGTGTGTGGTGGGGGTGCTTGCGTGCACGTGTGTGTGTATAAATTACTCTGTTTGTCATCAGATTGCAACGGTTGTTGTTATTCTGTTTTGAGTCCCACTACAAAATAAAAGTTTCTGTTTCGATACTTTTCGAAGAAAAATAGAAGTAGTTCAAGCAAAAAGAAACAAAGAAACAAAGAAAGAAACAAAGATAATAAAAGGAAAGTGATGAAAAAAAAGCAAGCCAAAGTGTAAGGAAGATGGAAAGAAAGAACTGAAAAAGAAAGAACTGAAAAAGAAAGAAAGAAAGAAAGAAAGAAAGAAAGAAAGGTGAAAAACTAAGGAAGGTGAAAGAAAGAATGTAGTAGGAATCAATGCGAACGATCCTTTCCTTAGTTGCATTGCTTGTACTTCGAAAGAAAGAAAAAACGAAAGAAAGAACTAAAGAAAGAAAGAACTAAAGAAAGAACGAACGAAAGAAAGAAAGAAAGAAAGAAAGACTCAAATAAGGAGTCGACGGTCGTCGGGATCATTGACTCAATGCGAACAATCCTGTTCTTAGCTGCATAGTTTGTGCTTGCAAGAAAGAAAGAAAGAAAGAAAGAAAGAAAGAAAGAAAAAAAGAAGAAAAGATTAGAGAATAAAGAAACAAAAAATCAACCGTCGTCAGGATCATCGAGTCAATGCAAATGATTCTGTCCTTAGCTGCATAGTTTGTGCTTCGCAAAAAGGAAAGTAAAAAAGGAAAGAATGAAAATAAGAGTCGACCTTGGCCAAGTTCCTCTTTCCTTAGATGCATTCATCATGCTTTGCCAGGGCTACATACAGTTTTGAATTCAAAGTTTTCCTTCTCCGTGACCGGTTGCCACCCAAGGCTATAGAACCCAATTTGTCACGCTATTTATCTATGGCTGGTGGGTAAGAAGGATGTATTCTTAACTTACCCAGGGGTATTAGCACGTCCTGAACACAACTGAAATTCGATCTCTGCACTCTGTTTTTTCAATCCGAGCCGAAATCCATTCCTCCGTCGTGCATTCTAAAGAAAAAAGAAGAAAAAAAATCCAATCTGTCGTGCTATTTATCCATGATTAGGGGGAAGAGATAACTTGATACCTTCCCAATGTATGAATCCATACCTTGGGAAAAGATATCACGAACGCAACTGGAATTCGAACTCTGCTCTACATCTTCTTCAATCCTTGCCACAACCCAATACTCCACCGAACCTACTAAAAAAAAGGTTGTAAAAAGGAGAAAGAAAAAAGATTAAAAAGAAAGAAAAAAGTAGAACGAAATAAAGAAAGTCAGAAGTCAGAAAAAAGGAAAAGAAAGAACGGAAATAAAAAAAGAAAGAACAAAGGACTGTGTGTACGACATTCTCTGTAGCCGCGGAAATAAATATAAAGGAGAAAAAGGCCTCCTCCTTAAAGTAAGGCTGCAAGAAAATCTCAAGGCCGTAATACGAGGGGAGATAGAAAAATCAGGCGTAGCTAACCACATATAGAGAGAGAAAGGGGATCACCGCCGCCAATGGGATGAAGTTGAAATAATAGAGAACGCCACTGGGAGCTACGTAAATTTAAGGAATCAGCACATATGCTAGGCTTCTAAAATTTCCTAAGCCGACCAAGCATAGAAATGAACACAATATAGTAACCAGTAATACGGAGTGGTAGAGAAAATCTTTAGTCAAAATTGTCAATATGAGCTCTGGTCATATTGTGTCAAAATTGCAATATGTGCTCTGGTCAAAAATACTAAAGAAATATATTTTTTTTTAATCGTATCACTCCGAGCAAGGCGGTAATGCCACTGATGTGCAGGGGGCTACGTAATAGTGTTAAAACCATTCACATCAAAAATACTAGAGAAAACTATTAACATTAAAAGATTGCAATATGAACCCTGGTAAAAAAATAATTACTGAACATTAAGTTTATAAGTCCCAAAAATGCTTTTGTTTTTGTCCTAAAAAAGACACATGGCCCAATGGATACAGACGTTGTTTAGTTCCTGTGAACTCAGCTATAGCAGTAGTGAACAATTAACTTAAAGAGGAAGTTGGAGTAGATACACTAAACTATCGCCCGGTTCACACTCCACCCACGTCTATTGAACAGGTGAAAAGGCTCATCCCTTGTTTCCTGTTTAGAATGCGGTTTCCGGTTTTTTCTTTTCCAATCTTCTCACTTTTTTTCAATTGGAGTAGATAGACTAAACTATCGCCCGGTTCACACTCCATCCACGTCTATTAAACAGGTGAAGAGGCTCATCCCTTGTTCCCTGTTTAGGATGTGGTTTCCGGCTTTCTATTTTCAAATCTTTACACTCCTATGTAGCCCCCTGCACATCAGTGGCGTTACCGCTTTGCTCGGTGTGCTATGATTAAAAAAAATCATGACTACCAGAAGAGGTTTTATGCAAGGAAGGGAGATCATATACTCTAGTGATTGTAATAAAGGGTTCGGTTCAAAATTCTTAGCATCTGAAGAAGGCCAGAGCGTGCAACGGCCGAAACGTTGTACAAATGGCAACAAAGATGAAGACAATAGTCCGAATAATGTAAAAAATACTGTATAGAAAGAACGCTCACAGAGATTTGAATTCGTATTATTTATCCATTCAGAGTTAAGAGTTACAAAAAACCAGAGAAATAGAACGAAAGAAATATCAATAAAAAATGACAATAATTGTTTTCCAGGGTTCCACTATAAACCTCATGTTTTCCATTTGAGTAAACAAAATCAGCTCTGAGAGCGTGAAAGATCCCAGGTAGCCATCTCTTTGTGGTTGTAGCCTTTCAATGCGTTCCTTTTTTCTTTTTTTTCTTTCTTTCTCTTTGCTATTTTCTTTCTTTCTTTTATTTTTACGGCCTTGGTTTTGTTATTTTCTTCATACAGTTATGTCAGGTCGACGGTTTATTTGGTAAACAGGGCGATTTTTTTTTCCTTTTTGAAGACCTATTTAAAATTTACGGTGTCACTTAGTGTATATTCACCCACCTTCACGTGCCCTTCTCCTCTCCTCACCCTTTCACCCAATCTCTCTCCTTGCACCTCTCCCCCACCTACCGGCAGAAGCACCCTCTTACCATACCTCGTTTATCGCCCAAACCTCTTAATAGGATACCACTTTCGATGGCAAAAGGAGAGTAAAACACGTACTTAAGTTATTTTTATTTCTCATCAGATTCCGTTTTCGAAAATGGCGTAAAACTGCCAGTGCAAGACATGGGGTTATAGTAAGTAAAGAATCACAGGGACAATTCAAAGATCAGAGATTTTCGTTCGGATGCCAGGTGGGCAACACTAGTTACTAAACTCCTGCTAATTAAATTTAACTAAGGAAAAAAAAATTAAAATTATATAAATATGTCTGGTCTCATTAATCTCTTTTTCCACTCTTCCTTTCTCAACATATATATATATATATATATATATATATATATATACTGTAATGGTTGTTACAATGTTTTTAAATTCATAGTATCACAACACAAAACATTTCTCATGTTTTGAAGCCAGCCCATTACGTTTTGGCTTCATCCTCAGGTGATTAACACCTACCAACCCCTAATCCAAAGGCGCCATTAACACCAGCCCTTTCAAGATTAATAGATTAAACCTATCATGAACTCTGCCAAAAACAAACACTTAACCCCAACACCAGTAAAAAGGTCAACGGAACTCAAAATACAGACCAACCCCTCTTACACCCGAAAATAACAAATCCAACACAAATAAACGGTCTTTTAAACTGGATAATTTTTATTTCTTAAAAAAATCACCTGAGGATGAAGCCAAAACATAATTGGCTGGCTTCGAAACATGAGAAATTTTTTGTGTAGTGATACTATGAATTTAAAAACATTGTAACAACCATTACAGTATAACGCTCTACCTTTGTATCGAGCACTCTTTATAAAAGTAAATGCATGAACAAAAAGGTAAATAAACCTACGAGTTCAACAACTTAGTTACTATATATATATATATATATATATATATATGGTACCGCTACTCATTTCCGGTAACTAACTTTTAAATTGAATTTTTGAAAACAAAAATATTTACTTGAAGCTTTCATTTTAGTCTTAATTGAAAGCTAAACGATTAAATTTACTTTTTTCAGTAAGCAAAATACTCTAGTGTATTGCAAACAGAAATTATATAGATTGAAATCTAAAATTCTGAGATTTTGTTAATATTTTCAATTTTTCGGCCATTTTTTAGTGATGGACACATTTGTAAACAAAAGTAAATTCTTTTTGTAAACACAATTTGTCGATCATTCTGATCTTTTCCCCGTATGTTTGACATGTGATGAAAGCCAAACTGATGCTTGATAAGTTGATAAGTTGAGTGTATGGCGATCACAAGTGACATAATTGTACAATTTTTTTCTGTAAGGGGAAGAAATAATGAAACGCATGACCTTCTAATGTACACATAGAAATTACCATACAAAAAAAACTTCAAATGCACAAAATAAATTTTAAATTATTTAAAAATACGAAGGCACGGTGACTTGCATTAAACTTTCAATTTTAGATTAGTAAATATAGTCTTCACTTAATAATTTAATAACCTAGCGCCAACAAATCTTTGAAGTATTTTAAAAATAGTATTTTATAAATTATTATAATTAAAAAAATGAAAATTTGTTTAAAATTTCATTATTTATCGAAAAGTTTTTTCTTCAGACTATAATGTCCTTAATATATAATGTTTATCAAAGCAATTAGAGCTTATCAAATAATGTCAAAGTTTTATTGAATTTCTATTTTACTGATCCGATTACAGGTATTTGAGGGACCACAACGCCACCATTTTGTTACTGTCTTCGGCCATCCGCCACGGTAGGGATGGACTTGTATCTTCAATTTAATACTCTTTATTGTTAATAATTTAAATGTTCTATGTTTACTGTGTGTTAATATTTATTCTTTGATAATGGCTTATGTGAGCTGAAAGCTTAGACCTGATACAAAAATCAACAATTACTGTGATTTGTTGTTGTCTTTCAACGATATCACCATCAAGTATATCAGACGGTACGAAAGGATCCTACACAAAATTAATAGACAAAACTTGTCTATATTATTCAATGAAACCTGCATTAATATATATATATATATATATATATATATATATATATATATATTATTTTTCTTTAATCCGAAGTGGAAGAGTACGAAGGTAAATTCCAAGAAACTGATCTTAATCAATATTAAAAAATTTTCATATTAAAAAGTGATGCAGGCAGAGAGCTCAATGTATTAAGAATACAGAGCCAATATAAATGAGAAAAAATATTAAAAATTCAAAGGTCTCGGATGTACATTTCGACATAGGATCTCTAATAGAGATTCTACGTCACGTCAGCGACATTGTTTTTTCCAAATGGTGAAGGCCCTGGGGTAGAGTTTGGAGGGGTTTTAGGTTAACAACGGTCACACGTGGCTAGCCAATTTTGTACAAGTTTTTAAATTTTCTGCTTTAAATGTAGACCTGTGATTGGTCTTAAAGTTGTTTTTGGTTGATCCTAAATATGTTTTGTTATGACCATTTAAGTCATGTACTTTGTAAATGTCTTCTTTTGTATTACAAAGTCCTTGAAGTGGGCATTTATTTTTGTCTCTGTAGTTACATTCTTTATTAGTGATCTTGTTTTGTACAATCCTATTTACATTTCTGGCGTTTTGTTTCTTTATGAAATTTTCTAAGTATAATCTGTTTGTTTGAACATTATTTTTAATCGATACTCGTATTTGACTAGATATTCTGTTTTCAATACTGCCCTGATTATTTACAATAAATTTTGTTACGAAAATGTGTGTCATTCGGCAGGATTCAAGTCTGTGACTTCTATCAACATACGGGAAGCGGCCAATTGATTTGATGCGTCTTAGACAGTTCGACCACAAATGAACGAATGATTCCACGGTCTAATCGAAGTTAAATCAAGCCTTATATAACACAATTTTCGACTCTACATAAATAATCATCTCTGCTCTGAAATATATCGTAATGTCAACAATTGAAAACACACAATGTTACGGAAAGTCCCGAAGAGTAACGAAATTGTTGTAACAACCAACATATTTAATTTGTTTGTATGGATATGTTATTTTTAATCGATACTTGTATTTGAGTATTTATTCTGTTTTTAATCAAACAGTATATTTATATATTTATTTCTACCGGCCTCATTATTTACAATAAATTTTGTGGCAAATATGTGTGTCCTTTGGTAGAATTCGAACCTGCGACCCCTATCAATATATCCACTGTCGAATGACACAAAATTTAATGGCAATCTACTGTGGTATAATATTTTGCCCAGTCAGTTATGTCTCTTTCGGGACATAATCACCCAAGCGTGTATCACGTATGGCATTTGACTAGTGCGCATACGTTTTTATTAAGGTTTTCGTGGGCACAGAGGGTGTTTATTTTAAATATGGGTATCTACTACCAATAACATTTGAAATAACATACATAGAGTGAGGTACCTCACAAAATCCGATAATAGAGAAGATACATGTTTAAAAAAAATAGCCCAAATTTAATGAAAGCAAAATTTTATCAGCAAAATTTTTGTGTTATTATTAAGAGAGCAAGATCAAAAGTCTTTATATTAATCTTTTCTTTCTTTCTTAGTATTTACAAACATTTACAGACACTTTTAGTCTATTTTGGTTTAAAAAATCTTTCTTTTTTTTTTTTGGTGGGATTTATTACGGGATTTTAAATTTATATGAGAAAATAGTTATAGGTCAGATTTAAATTACATTAGACGAGTAAACAATTGCATTAGAAAGTGCTTAATACTTGTTTGAAAGAAGGTGAAGATTTAACATATGGAGTGTTTAGATATTTTGGTAGGGAAGATCAACTGGTTGCACTCGCATGGTTTTGACCTTTTCAGTTTCATCAGAAAAGCTTAAAACCATTGGAGAGTAACTGGGTGATCTTCATGACTTGCATATAAAATGGGAGAGAATGGCAAACCCGGAAAGATGAAAAGGATAATCCAAAAGATTTTTTTCTTTTCTTTTTTTCCCCCCAATCTTCTTTCACTTTTTTCTTTTCTCTTTTTTTTTTTTTTTTTTTGTTCTCAATTGGAGTAGATAGACTTAACTATCGCCCGGTTCACACTCCACCCACGTCTATTGAACAAGTGAAGAGGCTCATACCTTGTTTCCTGTTTAGGATGTGGTTCCCGGCTTTTCTTTTCTTTTCTTTTTTCCCCCAATCTTCTTTCACTTTTTTTTGTTCTCAATTGGAGTAGATAGACTTAACTATCGCCCGGTTCACATTCCACCCACGTCTATTGAACAAGTGAAGAGGCTCATACCTCGTTTCCTGTTTAGGATGTGGTTCCCGGCTTTTCTTTTCTTTTTCTTTTTTTTCCCCAATCTTCTTTCACTTTTTTTTGTTCTCAACTGGAGTAGATAGACTTAACTATCGCCCGGTTCACACTCCACCCACGTCTATTGAACAGGTGAAGAGGCTCATCCCTTGTTCCCTGTTTAGGATGTGGTTTCCGGCTTTCTCTTTTCCAATCTTTTTTACTCTTTTCTTTTTTTTTTTTCAATTGGAGTAGATAGACAAAACTATCGCCCGGTTCACACTCCACCCACGTCTATTGAACAGGTGAAGAGGCTCATCCCTTGTTTCCTGTTTAGGATGTGGTTCCCGGCTTTCTTTTTTTCCTATCATTCTACTCTTAAGTAGCCCCATGCGCATCAGTGGCGTCACTGCCTTGCTTGGGGTGATATGATTAAAAAAAAAAATATGAGTGTCTGTTATTGGTTAAAAATCCTGATTTGAATATTCTTAATCATTAAATTGTCTGATTTTAATAACATTTTCAGAACTTATTCACAAAAATATTCAATTATTTTAGCGTTTCATTTTGTTACCGTCACTCATTTAATAATTGTGAAATTTTGAGAAACTCTTTTTTGTATTACTTAATGTTTATATTTGTCATTAGAACAACTCCTCGGAAATTTTAAATCATCATTTTTTTCCCCCCAGTTACAGAATATCAGCACTGAATCGTATAATTGAAAAAAAAAAAACGATAAAACTAAGACATTATTTAATTTCTGTAAATTATATCAAAAAGCTTCATAAAAATGCATGATGAATACTATTACCCTAATAATTTTTTTCAGTGAATAATAAAAATTTTACAAAATTCATTTCATTGTTTCAAATTTTAATTAATAGTTCATAAATATTTACTCTTTAAAAATTCTGTATTATCTTGTAGCTCCAAATTCATATCAAATTAAACCTTTTTTGCATGCAAAACCCCAGTACAATTCAAAAATCACCCAGTATTTTAAAAAGAATGTATTTGTGTGTTTTTGGGTATGTACGTTTCGATTTTTGTAAATTTGTATATCTATACACGATGATAAAGCCGAAGTCGCTAAAACCTAATAAAATATTAGATTGCTTGGAATATTTTCTTATTTTTTAGAGTAATCTATAGATAAAAAAGGTACATGAAAAGCTTCCACGTTGTATTCGTCATGTAATTCTTTGCAGTTATATTCCCCTTACTTTAATTTCACAATCATCTACATCTAGCCAGCTCAACTCTAAATCGATGGGATCTCGAAGCCAGTCTATTACTGCGATTAAAGTTTTAAAAATCTGGATGCCATAGTGAAAAACTAATCAGCACAATTACCATGAATGTATTTATAGAAAAGGCACAAGGACGCAAACTTACAGTGGTGGCAAAAGTGACAATATATATATATATATATATATATATATATATATATATATATATTTCATTTTTAAACGAGTTATTTCGCTACTTTGGTTTCCACCATGAGTGGTTTCTTCAGGCGATTTTTAATAACTATAATTTAATTATTATTAAAAATCGCCTAAAGAAACCACTCATGGTGAAAACCAAAGTAGCGAAATAACTCATTTAAAAATGAAAAATATTCAAATGTTCTATAATATAATTGTATAGAACACTTTTTAATGCAAATGTGTACTGGTTTAACACTATTAGGCCCAAAACTAAGTATTAAACAATCAATATATATATATATATATATATATATGTGTGTGTGTGTGTGTGTGTGTTTAAATATTAAGAAAGAATTAAAAACATATATGTAAAAGGATAATATGTATAAAGATAAAAGAACTTATTTTAACCGACGTGTTTCGTCCTCTGATGAACTTTATCAAGACAATTATAAAAATTTTATTTTGCAGCAAGTATTTATGAACAGAAGTGAAAATGTCCTTTTATTTTTCAGAATTTCTAAATTTCAGAATATTCATAAACACATTTCAGTCAACTGAAAATCAGAGTAAACTATAAAGGGTGCTACGTCATATGATTTAATATATAATAAACAGAAATGATTTAATGTTGAATTTTTAATAATGTAATTATCATTTATTTTATTTCATTTTCATATTATCAGGTTGTCCCAAAAATTCGTAAACACTTACGAAAAATGGAATTTTTATACAATTTTGCGTTTATATTTTCTATTCCAGATGGCAATTGATAAAATTGAGCTGCGAGTTTTGATTTGTTACTGCTGGAAGCGAGATCTTTCAACTAGAAAAGCTGCAGAAGAGATTTGTGCTGCCGAAGGTGAGGGAGCAATTGCATATGCTGCGATCTCAAAGTGGTACTAGCGTTTCGATTCTAGCGACATGAGTCTTGAAGATAAGCCTCGTTCGGGACGGCCGTTAAAATTGGATGATGGAGACTTGCAAACCGGGTTGGACATTGCGCCTTCATCCAGTAATCTCTTCTTTGTTTCTAGTGAAGGTTTCCTGTCTCTTAATAGTCTACTTAGCTTCTGGAACGCGTCCTTCTCCATGCCAATTCGCCTTCGGATCTCAGTGTCTTCTTCTATGTGCCCTGTCCTTTCAGAACGTAGGCGATCAGGACTTTCCACGCCTCCCTATCCCTGGTGGCTCTTAGCTCGCTTTCTCCAGTTACCCCACTCAAGCCCCGTTCTATTATTCACCTACTCAGGCCCGTCAAATATGTTATCCGCTGCTTTCCTCTGTCTCTCTTTCCCTCTATTTGTGTCAGGTTATCCAGGCCCTTCTTATTGCATGTCTCAGGAACTTTAGCTGTCTTGTCCTGATGCTCAGTATTAATTTCATTTTGGTTTCCATCCTTTCCAAAACCTGATCATTGCTCGCATGCTCGATCCATGATATCCGCAGTAGAACCACATTTCAGATGCTTCAAGTTTTTTGTTCATCTTCGATGATATTGTCCAGCATTTACTGCCATATTGAAGAACTGACATCACATAGCATTCCAGTACTCTTTTCTTTGTTTCTAGCAAAATTTTCCTGTTTTTTAATACTCTACTCAGCTTCTGGAACACGTCCTTCGCCATGCCAATTCGCCTTCGGATCTCAGTGTCGCACTTTCCGTTTTCTGTTAGAAAACTTCCCAGGTATTTAAATTTCTGTAAATAAATTTTAGTATCCCCACCCTCTATTTGGCATTTCGGGCTGCTCTTTTTGCTGATGACCATGCATTCGGTTTTCTTGCAGTTTATTTGTAGTCCTTTTTTCTTACTCTCTTCAGTTACCTTCTGTCGGAGGTCTTGTAGTTTCCTTACGTGTCTGCAATCAGCACTGTATCATCTGCATACCTTATGTTGTTCAGAATGTGGCCTCCGATGACAAATCCTGTCATGACATCTACGGTTCTCAAAATAATCTCGCTGTACAAGTTGAATAGATCCGGTGAAAAGACACATCCTTGTCTTACATCGCTTTTTGAAAAGCCACTTCATGTCTTTTTACACAATAGTACAGAATAAATACCCTCATAGGAGAGTCGCTATCTATACACGCGAAGTTTGTTTATTTAGCAACACATCAACACCTTATGTGTCATTTAATACCGAAATTTAATTTTCTTGAGAGCATTAGAACCTTTTGTTTAATGTACTGCTTGTACTTTTTTTTTACAAAAACTTATTTCTGGTAATTCTTTTTTACAAAAATTTAGTGCTAGCATTTTTTTTTTTTTTTTTTTTTTTTACAATGAAAATGCATTTATGGTATTTTCACTATAAGCATGTATATTTTATAATTTCATAGTGTTTGACTCCAGTTTGAGAGTTAACTATTTACCCATAGTTGGAACTCTAACAGGTGCTACTACCCAGGGTCAAAACCTCCAATCTTCGAATAAGAAGCCTTGCAGATAGATGTTGTTTATCGTCCTACCAAGTAATTTTATCTGGTTATTTCTAACTGAAAAACTGCAGTATTGACTATTTTTAACAATCACAGTTCAAATCAGATGAAAATAAATTGTGTTAAATAATATTTGTTTTGTTTCGATTATATATTTCGCTTTGAACAGGCGCGTATAACCTTTTGGTGCGACATATTGGTATTAGCAATCGGGCATATGATCTTTTCTTATTTCTCTGATGTTATCAACGTGAATTGTGTACACAATGCGAGCTGTGCCCAAACATATTGTTATAAAACAACACCACTTTCTGCTATGCTCCAATCTCCCGATCAGAAGCCTTATTGATGAGTGTAGTTTATCTTCATGCCCAGGACGGCATGAGAAGCATTCTATTAATGCTTGCCAAGCTACAAGCATATTGCATATGGCCCGTGCTCTCGTACACAGAACCAGATGCATATGTTTGTGTGTACCTGTGTGTTCTTGTATATAAAATATGGCGGAGACTTACCTCGCCGAAGCAAAAGAAGGCGGATTGTTTGCACATGCGTTTGTAGACGTCATGGAACTGAGGGGCCAGCTTATGCAAAACAGTTTTGAAATAGTACGACGCATGCGTCATCAGCGATACCGAGGCTGTCATACGCGAGAAATCTGTTTTTTGCCCGAGACCGAAGACACATAAAAAGAGCCAACTTGTGGTTTCACGGCAGTACAGTGTTGGAGACTCGTGAAGGATACACCAGTGTTCGAGAGAAAGTGCTATTGTTTACGGTACGCAGGGAAGCAGTGTTCCTGTTTCAGCGTAGAGCAATCGGCGAGAACAGATCCAAGTGGTCATTCATTCTTCTACCAACCACACTTCGTCAAACAATACCAAATAAAATATATTCTTATAGAAACTACTCTTAACCAGCATTTGTTACCGATAGTTTAGGTTAAGTTGGCTAATCAAATGTTGTTTGGTTATTTAATATCAAACGCAAATCTCATAGGATATGCGGCACGTAAAGTAGAACTCGCGTGTTGAGTTCAAATTCCATCCCAGGACTTTATACAAAATCGCTTGGAACGAAAATAATCATTAAGAGAAAGACAAGTCTGAATTCAAAACTGTTTGGTTATGGAGATAACAATTCAATCTGGTAAAACGTACTTGTTACTGCGACTACGAAAGTAAAACTTAGCGAGGTGAGTCTATGGCCTCGGCGTGTTGAGGCAGTAGACCTATGCTTCACAGTCGAGTCTACAGGGTTATCATACAAAAAACATTCTAGACAAAAATTTAAATGAATTAATAGAAAAGTAAATAGAGATTCGGTTTCTATTGAACCAAAAGATAGACAGGTAAAATTTGCACTTGAGTCAAGTGGTAAATATAGATCCGGTTTATAAGCATGTCTGTAAGCATCCACCCGGAAAGTGGCCCATTTTCAGAGCGCGTTTTCGTCTTCAGTAGGGGAAGCAGTCTGGTGTAGGGTATGTCAAGGCACTTAGATGACAGTTAAGTTTTTAATATATATATATATATATATATATATATGTGTGTGTGTGTGTGTGTGTGTGTGTGTGTGTGTGTGTGTGTGTGTGTGTCTTTTATGTAAATAATTTCAGTCATGCACTAAACACTCTCCAAAATTGATAACACTTGGTAAACAAATTTTAAGTGATACACTATCGTATATTCTCGAACTAACAGTATTTAGTGTTTTTCCATGCATATTAATACTTTCGTGCACGTGGGTTATATACCAGTTGTTTCAAACTCATCATCAGTGGCCTGTACGCTGTTTTAAGAACATTTCCAGACGGGTCTTTGTTGTCTAGGCACGCCCGAGTAGAGTCGGTTGGCTTCAAATTGGAGGGCAACTTACGAAACAGATTTAGAATTAGAAAAAAAACGTGAAAATATTTGAAAGAACAAAATGAAATTACACACAAAAAAATGATTATTGAAAAAAAAAAATTAAAAATTGATTTTTAAAAAATGTTGTGCCTGTCATGATATCATTGCTCGCAAATACGTTTCGTCGGCCAATTATCGTGTGCAATGTGATATTGGATGTGATTTTTTACCGTTATCCCTGTTTAGATTCTCATCAACGGCAAGAAACAATAACAGGAGACGTAATCTAGAAGACCACAGTCCAAGTACAACCCTTTGTGAATGTATGAAAAGCATGGCCTTGTATTATGCTACATAAATATATCGAAAGCAGTTAAAACCGTACCTATTCAGAACTATATATATATATATATATATAGTCATCCGCAGACAGATCTATTTCGTTGTATCACAGCTCATCAGTACGGTTTGACATCCGATTGCTTTTACCCAGGATTGAAACCCGACCAAATCGGCGATTCTACCTCTGAGCTATGGGCTCTCGGGAGAAGGAGGTAGACTTTTAGCCTGTAATATACCATGTATATATACGCCAATAGTTACAGTGTTCAAATTCATTACTGAATGAACGATGCGTAGATGCTAGAGTAGCTATTGGTTTTTAAAATCAACCATTCTTCCAAAGTGCCCAATCAGGTCAATCATTCTGTTCATACTTATCTCTCTGTCTGGTCAAATCTATCTATCTATCTATCTATCTATCTATCTATCTATCTATCTATCTATGGTCTGTTCACATCTATCTATCTATCTATCTATCTATCTATCTATCTATCTATCTATCTATCTTGATCATATGTGTTTCATATCTTCTTCTGCTTTATTTCTTTCCAGGTAAACGCACATTTGACTGTTCAAATGAAACTTCAAATGTAACTAATAGCGATTTCCCTTGAAAATAGACAGATTTTGATATCGCGATTTTATCAAATACCTGTAGAGATTGTTTAATCTCCAATGGAATTCATGCTGACATGGTTGCTACGTAAGTCGATGTCGCTCCTGCTTTATCAACAGTGCAAAATTGGACGGCTTAATTTAAGAGGGGAAGGGGAAGGGAGAGTCTTTAACGTGGCACAAAGTCTGGACGTCCTGCCACGACCACCACTGAAGAAATGATCGTATTCAACAGATGGTTATGGATGACAGGTGATTGACTATGAATCAAATAACCAATGCTGTTACCATGCACCGTGAGAAAATAGACAGTACTTTGCACAATAAATTTGTCATGACGAAAGTTTCTGTTCACTGGGTGCCACGTCTTCTGACACCTGATCAAAGGCGCACCAGGCTGATCGCATCAGAATAATCGTGAACATTTTCTAACCCAAGATGGTTGCATCATTTTGATCCAGAGACAACGAGATAATCCATGAAATGAAAACACCTCTCTTCACCTGCTCGAAATAGGTCAAGGTTGTCTCACCTGTAAAAAAGATAATGAGCTCAGTTCTTTAGAGGTAAAAAGCAATGTGCTTATTGACTGTCTTCAAAAGGAAAACGGTAGAGTAACGGTTAGCTGTTCAGATTGAGGATCTTTACAATCTCCTACGTACTAATACCCTTGGGAAGGTATAAATCTATTCCCCACCCTCAGCTATGGGAAAATAGCAAGACAAAGTAATATAGTTTTGCGTGGCAACCAGTTTACGAGGAGGAAATATTCAAATTCAAAACTGTAGCCACGGCTAAGCACATGGTATGCAAATGAGGAAAGGATCATTTGCACTGATCCTGACTACGGTCGAAAAGGACCACACTACCAATAGAGAGTTCTGTAACATCTTACAGAAGAAGATGAGAGGCATTTAAAACCAAACTCTCATGAAAACTGACGAAAGAGGTCTTGTTTCATTAATGACAATGCTCCAGCACACAAGTTCTTGTTTGCAATGCGTTACTCTGGCTTTGAACTGATTGATCACCCACCTTATTTACCCGATTTGACTATCATCTGTTCTCCAACAGAAAAAAAAACACTCGGATGAAAACCAGGATCTCATTGGTGATGATATCATATCCACTGTTGATGATTTTTTTTTGGATAACACTATGAAGTCTTCTCCGCTGATTTACTTATTAACAAAGCAAATTATAACATCTTTTAATTAAAATATGTTAACTTCAATTAAACGCTATGTAATAAAAAATACGCCTACTAAGAGCTACTTTGCTTCAAATACTGGTATATCGGATCCATTTTTGGTTATATATATATATTTTCTAAACATATACTGCAATTGCTATTTTTGGTAACTGTTGCTGTTGCTTAGCAGCGTTTTATGTCAACACAAGATAAAATCGTAGCTGATAGTGGATGTTTTTGTGTTAATGTCCTTGTAACCTCTCAGAAGATGGCTCATGTGAGCCGAAAGCTTAGAACCAACTTAATAAAAAATTATCCAAATGTTGGAGAATTTTTGTCTTTATTTTCAACTGAAATTAAAGCCAAAATACGACATTTAGAACGGCTCATGATTAAACATAATAGATATTCATTATCTCTTATATTTAACAGTATATGTTTAGAAAATTATCTGCTGCCTCAATACACGATATATATATATATATATATATATATATATATACATACATATATATATATATATATATATATATATATATATATATATACATAGGGTAGATAAGGATTGAATAAAACTCCGTATCCAAAGAAACACTGTTCTTAAAAAGTGCTCAATACAAAGTAGAGCGAATAGCATTTATTTAGAATTCATAACATAAATATGTAATTGATGTGAACCGGTGGTGGGGTCAGGAAATGATAACTCGAAACACGGTGGTAAGGTTAACAACATATATTAAGTCAGAAACAGATACAAGAGAAAAGAGCAAATATAAGCTTGGCTTACTCGTGACCGATAGACAGACAGACAGACTGCGCTGAAGCCACGAGAGTGATTAATTCTCAGTTAATATACTTTTAGGAAGAGTCCATAGTTAAGTGGGTAACGCCCCGCAACAGTAATAATAGCACTACAAAAGTACCTATTTTTCGACACTATCGGTTTCTTATCAAGTGATAATGTTAATTCAAGTTGAAGAGTTTCAAGAAATCAATCCTGATCTTGCACATTTATAAATCTACTATTTATTGACTATATATATAAAACTAAAGAATCACTGATTTTCGTATCATATATATAAACTTAATATAAAACGCATGAATATACCAAAAATTTGAAACCAAGGTTGCTTAACTGACTGAATTCCAAACGAAAATATTTAAAAGCACTACATTATATATGTTTTGAGCACTTTTTAATACAACTGTATACTGGCCTAATTTAATTCTGACTAATAACTGGTAAATAATCATATATATATAAATATATAAAAGGCAATCTGTGAGTCTGTTTATGACTGTTCCCTATGCACTTTCTAGCGACACATATCTACAGGCAAGCCAGGTCGACACATACATTTTCAGTTTAAGTTCAGCAATTTTCAATTTCGCACCTTTTAGCCAATGGTCACGATTGTATACATTTTCTCCGTAAAACATCTAAGATTTTTTTTTTTAATCATTTCACCTCAAGCAAGGCATTCCACTGCCACTATTGCGCTTGGGGCTACATAGGGGGAGGTAAATAGGAAAAGTGGTTAGGTATAGGAAATGTCAGAAGGGGGTGCTAGATAGTTGGGTGGGTGGGAAGAGTGTTTGAATGAATGAAAGTTAGTTTGTTAGGAGGTGTCTATTGACCTTACATTTAAACTCCTGGGGATTGTAGCCGTCGGGGAAGCAGTCATGTTGAAGAGAATTCCACAGTCGGGAAGTGCGAGAAAAAAGTCGGGAAGTGCGAGAAAAAAGTCGGGAAGTGCGAGAAAAAAGGCGGGAAGTGCGAGAAAAAAGTCGGGAAGTGCGAGAAAAAGTATGTGTTTTTCTTATATTTGGGGAATTGTGTTTGACATCTAAGTGGGGTTAGGAATAAAGGAATAAGTCTTGTAAATTGTCCGTTAAAATGGTTGCTAAATTACGTCACAGAAATCAGATCACACGTGTCAAACACGACTAAAATAATTTTTTATTAAAAAAGAAAAAAAAAATGAGCCTTTATATTTAATTTTTTCCGACGTTTTAAAAATTCATTTAGTCAACAAAAAAATGAAAATATTTTTCCCTCTGTAATTTTGAAACAAAAGAAATATTTTTTTAAAAAAATTGTTTTTTTTTAAACAAAAACAAAATATGTAAAATAAAAGTAGCATCTTCTCCTACTACTAAAATGTTCTGAGTTGCACGGGCAACGCCGGGCTATGATGCTATTATATGTATATATGTATATATATGGGTGTGAGTGTGTGTGTGTTTATGTGTGAGTACGTTCAAATCTATATTCGTATATGCATATTTGAAATCCCGACAGTAAAACAAATTAAAACAAAAAACAATAAGATCATTGTATAAAAATAAAAAATAAAAAAATATTTTTTAGATCCCAGTAGTCATAAAATATTTCTGCTCGAGTAAACTCCTTACTGTAAACATGAGATTGGACCAGACTCTTTTTGATTCTTGTTTAAACTTAGTTTTTTTTTTTTTTTTTTTTTTGTGTGTGTGTGTGTGTGTGTGTGTGTGTGTGTGTGTGTGGTGGCGATGGCGGCTTATGTTTTTTCTTTCTTTTTATTGAAAGGTTGACATTTTATTTAGAAAACCAGAAGCTGTTTTTATTTCATAAATGTTGAACCAAACTTTTTTCCACTTTGTCAAAAAACGAAAAACAAAACAAAACAAATAAAAAAAAAAACATACAAGGAATTGGAGTGATTTTAAGAACTAATTCCCCAACAGATTTCAAGAAACGCAAACAGATGGAATAAAAAAGGTTATGCTGCTCATACAGACCTCTCTCTCCCTCTTTCTCTGTCTCTCTTTTGCTAATATATATATATAATCTAAACTTATTTATAAATAGAATTTTTTTTTTGTGTGTGTGTGTGTGTGTGTGAGTGTGTGTGTGTGTGTGTGTGTCCGTTACCTATAGACACCGAAACGGCTGAATTAATTTTCTTGAAAATTTACACAACTGTACTATAAGCGACTGCGAGTGTTCTTAGCTACGTTTTGTGTCGCGGTACTCCCGATAAATATCGAAAATCGATAATCGAAAAAATCGGGTGATAGAAGGAGTGGTCAGATTTTAATCAAATTTGATACACTCATAGACAAAGACATAAGAAACGATATTCAGAAGTTTCAAGGTTGCAGTTCATACAATTGTGCAGAAAATCGATAATATATATATATATATATATATATATATATATATAAAAGGCAAGATGTTTGTGTGTGTGTTTGTTTATCTGCCTGTATGTCTGTATTTTTTCTAAGTAGGTATAATTGTAGTTCTTAGTCTCAGCCATGATACCATTTACTCAGAGGACTTATTTAGCCTTCAAAATTCCGTTTACGACGAAAAAACCTTATTTGATATCGATACCAAGAAATCAAAATTTGACTTACATCCATTCATTTTTCTTTCAGTCTACCGTTTCGCTTTAACTAGAAACAACTATTGCTTTTCAGTCTTTCGTGCCAACGTCCAAAGAGCCTGAGCTCCAATACCATGGATTAGTTTTAAAGCTTTCATTACACCCGAGCAACGCCGGGCTATACTACTAGTATATATATATATATATATATATATATATATTACGGAAATTAAAGAATTTTAACGAAACTTGGTTATAAACAATTTCCGTAACATGTTTACATTTGTTGACATTACGATACATTTCAGAGCAGATATGGTTGTTTGTGATGAATCGAAAATTGAGTTATATAGGCTTGATAAAAACCATATCTAGAGTAGAGGCTTTTCGTAGTCGAGAGGTCTAAGACGTTGTCAGATCAAATGGTATCTTTCCCTATGTACACAGGTTCGAATCCTGCCGAATAGCGCACATTTTTGTAATAACAATTTATCGTAAATAATCAGGCCTTTAGATATAAATATATAATACTGTTTATTTAAAAAACAGAATATCTACTTAAATATGAGTATCAATAAAAAATAATGTTTAAACAATTCATTTCATATATATATTCCATTTTTAAAATATAATTGTGTCGAACTCTTTTTAATACAAATGTTTACTGGTCTGACCAAAACTAAGTATTAAACAATATATATATATAATTGGAGTAGATAGACTGAACTATCGCCCGGTTCACACTCCACCCACGTCTGTTGAACAGGTGTAGAGGCTCATCCCTTGTTCCCTGTTTAGGATGTGGTTTCCGGCTTTCTCTTCCAATCTATTCACTCTTACGTAGTCCCCTGCACACCAGTGG
>JBBBDQ010000794.1:2927500-3205000 GCA_037127315.1 Ascarosepion bandense | reverse complement strand
AATATTCATATATATATATAAATTTATAATATAATAATAATATAATGTTTTATATATATATATATATATATATATATATATATATATATATGTATTTATAATTATATATATAATGTTATATACATATATATAAATGAAATGATTTGTTTGAACATTATTTTTGATCGATACTCGTGTAACCCTATTTCTATATATGAAAATAAAATGTAAATCTTAGTTTAATACGACGGAGCGAAAGAAATTATTATTAGTGGTGTTGTTGATTTTGCAGTTTATTGTAAATCGCGATATGAGTTCTAATTAGAAATATTTTAATACTCGGATGCTTGCAAAATCCGGAAAATAGAAACACTAGCTGGAAATTGGGGAGAACAGAAAAATATATTTTTCCATTGTTATTCAGAAGCGAATTTTCGGCCGGTAAAAGTGGAATACAACGATAGTCAAAACAAATTGTCAGAATCTTTTGATGAGGTTAATATATATATATATATATATATATATATATATATATATATATATATATATAACAAGACACATAAGAATGGCTAAAGCGCCGGCCGAAAGCGTTCGAAACAATAAAAACTATGGACAATTTTTATGTTCCTTAACTTCAAAAAACAGAAAAATATTTGAATGCTGGAAAATCTTAATAAAATATTAATTTAATTATACTTTTCGGACGTATTCAATGATTGATATATATATATATATATATATATATATATTCCATTTGTAAACTAGTTTTTATGCGAGATAGGTTTTTAATAACAAGGTCGCGTAATAACACGTTTACAAATGGAAAATATTCAAAAGTTCTACAATATAATTGCATTGAACAATTTTTAATACAAATGTGCACTGGTCTAACCATATTGTAACCAAAAACCAAGTATTAAATAATCAATACATACATATATATATATATGTGTGTGTGTGTGTGTGTGTGTGTGTGTGTGTGTGTGTGTGAAAAGACGGAACATACCGTTCTTTGACGTATTGTTAGATCTGCTTATTCAGTTCATTTTTATTGATGTGCATCGTTTAACCAGCAACTATTTTATTGCCTGGTATATATACATATATATTAAATAATTTAATCCAAACAGAAAAGTAGGAAGGTAAACCCCAAAACCTGATCCTAATTAATATTTAAAATTTTAATATTAAAAAATGATACAGGAGGAGAGCTAAATGTAATAAAATTTACAGAGCTAATATAAAATAAATAAATTTTCAAAACTGTTGAATGATCATTTCAACATGAAATTCCTAAGAGAGATTTACATCTCATCTACAACTAGCACATATTTCAAAATGAAAAAGAAATAAAAATTAAAAATTAAAAAAAGGGTATATTTAAAAAAATCTTTTTTTTTCTTTTTCATTTTGAAATATGTGCTAGTTGCTGATGAGATGTGAAATCTCTCTTAGGGATTTCTTGTTGAAATGATCATTCAACAGTTTTGAATATTGAAAATTTATTTATTTTACATAAATAAATTAGACTATTTTACATAAATAAATTTAGACTAATATATATATATATATATATATATATATATATATTAGTCTAAATTTTTCAAAATGAAATTAACAATTAAGCAGACAGACCTTGTAGATTGCATTTTATAAGACATATATAATTTTGATTGAGCCCTGTAAAGAGGGAAAACTTTCATAAATAGCAGCTATTTACGGCTTTACACCATGTTCTCGGGTTACCGTGTAGAACGCTCGTTCGAAGCGGGTATCAGATAGAATACTCTTTCTGCTGGCGTTGTTTCCATTTCGTAAAATACATTAGACGCTATGAACTCGTCCTTTTTCTAGCGTTGCCCCTATGGCCTAGTGGATAAATATCCAACTGCGCAGTCGGGTTTCAGCCCCAGCTAGAAGCAAAACGGTTAATCTACCCATATTGACGTGCAGCAAAAGTATAGTTTATTTATATATATATATGAGGAGCTGATTTTTTTATCCAACATATTTTATTTATTTATTTAAAAGTTATATTCTATATTTTTATAATAACATTTCTTGAATATTCAGGCCCGTATATGAAAATAAATAAATATACTCTTTCATAAATAAATAAAAACAGAACATCTTCTTAAATGTGGATATTCATCAAAAATAACATTTTAAAAAAATTATATATATATATATATATATATATATATATATATATATATACACTCGGGGTGCATTATTATAATTATCATTATTTTGTGCTTTTTGATGATTTCAAGCGCTTGAGAAAATTTTCATATTTCGCGCTATCGGTGATGCGTTCAGTCTTCTAAAATCTACGATCGGTAAATAGCTATAGAGGAAACAAATAAATAAATAAATAAATAAATCGAATCACATATCATGCTTTCACAGCAAAATCTTCCACTTCACAACGGGAGACGCAACCACTGGACCAGGTGCCATTATGCGAGACACGTCTTTCTTCATTTTTCACTCTTATTTTTTTTCTTTCCTTTATTCAAAAAGAAAATAAAAAAGGAAGCTTATTCAACCTCGAGAGATAAACACATCGCACAAATAGAACAAAGTTATCGTGTCAGGGCTAAATCGGCAGCGAAGCGAAACAATTTATCTATCGACTTGCTGTCGACTCCAGTGTCTTACGGCCCAAATATAAACTCCAAAAATAGAAGACAGACCGCCCGACCGTGTCCAACCCACATCGATCATAAACGCTAATTTTTTTTCTTACATTTTTTTACAAATCTCATAATGTTTAGTTTTTTTTAATAAATTCTATTTCTCAGTTCGACATCTAACATTTTTTTCCTCACATAAATATTTCAGCAAAGCCATTTTCAAGAATTTCAAGTTTTAGGTTTGACATCAGGTTTTTTGGGGTTTTTTTTAAATCATATCACCCCTAGCAAGGCGGTAACGCCACTGATGTGCAGGGGGCTACATAGGAGTGAAAATATTGGAAAAGAGAAAACCGGAAACCGCATCCTAAACAGGAAACAAGAGATGAGCCTCTTCACCTGTTCAATCGACGTGGGTGGAGTGTGAACCGGGCGATAGTTTAGCTCATCTACTCCAATTGAAAAAATAGAAAGAAAAAAGTGAGAAGATTGGAAAAGAGAAAACCGGAAACCGCATCCTAAACAGGAAACAAGGGATGAGCCTCTTCACCTGTTCAATAGATGTGGGTGGAGTGTGAACCGGGCGATAGTTTAGTCTATCTACTTCCAATTGAAAAAAAAAAGAAAAAAAGAAAAGAGTGAAAAGATTGGAAAAGAGAAAACCGGAAACCACATCCTAACCAGGAAACAAGGGATGAGCCTCTTCACCTGTTCAATAGACGTTTTTTCACAGAGACATTTTGATTCACATTTTGTAAAGCCGTTTCTAAACTGATGTAGTCCTAAAATACAAATCCAGACTTACGTTTACTTCACCTAATATGTTAAGTTCAAATTTTGAGGAGCCATGAGAAAACTTTTGTTGCCTGAATTCAATAACACCATTATATTCACTTCTTTATCAGATTCACATTTTGAACTGATATCTCGGCTTTTGTCACTTTCCAACCGCCATAGCTTAGCTTCCCCCTTTTTTTTTAATCGTTTCACCCCAAGCAAAGCGGTACCGCCACTGATGCGCAGGGGGCTACATAAGAGTAAAAGTTCAGTCAAGAGGAGAGTCAGGAGTTTAGTCAGGAGGAAAGAAAGACGAAACAGTTACAAGGGGTGTCAGAGAAAGAGCAAGCGAAGGATGGGAACACAGGTGTGAAGACACTTGTCAAGGTAGAGAGAAAGGAAAAGAACAAGATATACGGGGTGGATAAAAGATGGGTATTGACATTTAAATTCCTGGAGGTTGTAGCCTTAAGGAAAGCAAGTATACGGAAGGGAGTTCCACAGGTGAGAAGTGCGAGAAAAGAAGCTATTGGAGTAGAATTGTCAGGCTGCATTTGGTTGATCTAACTGTAAATGGGTGGGATCTTGTTGCCAGTCTGGTTGCACGAGTAAATTCTTGTAGTGGGGGCACGAGTGACTGACGGGCGTCGGAGTAGAAGCCATGAAAATATTTGTAGAATAAACAGAGGGAAGCCACATCCTGCCGGTGTGAAAATGGCTAGAGTTGATCTGCCAAGTCGAGACCTATCACATTATAGATTCTCCTTTTGATCCTGTCGAAAACACTGAGATGATCAGCAGGGTCGCCTGACCATATATGACAGCAGTATTCTATGCTTATTCGTGTCTTTTCCTATGAATTTAAAATAATTCTTCTCATGAGTTTCAGTTTTTGGTACCCTGACTTCACGAACTTAAGTGTACTGGATGGTTGAAAATTAACTCTCTATTTTATGTATGTGTACTTAACAAGGATTCCTGACTTAACACTCAGAAACATTTTTCTTTGGGGTTGATTGAAGGAACAAGTCTGTTATACCAAACCAAGACTTTGAAAGGTGAATACAAGAAGTTATGTCTCCCACACCACAGGAATTCTTTGTGAAATCTTCTTCTTCTTCTTCTTTGTGCCTTGATCTTTCAGGACGTAGGCGATCATGGCGTTCCACGTCTTCCTATCCCTGGTGGCTCTTAGCACGCTTTCTTCTGTAACAACTCGCAGTCCCCGTTCTGTCATCCACCTGCTCAGGCCCTTCAAATATGTTATCCGCTGCTTTCCTCTGTCTTTTTTTCACTCTATCTGGCCTGTTAGTATCAGATTCTCCAAGCCCTTTTTCCTCATTGCTTGTCTCAGGAACTTTAGTTGTCACTTCCTGATGCTCGATATTAATTTCCTTTTCATTTCCATTCTTTCCAACACCTCGTCATGGCTCACATGCTCGGTTCAACATCCTTCTGCAGAACCACATTTCAGCTGCTTCAGGATTTCCTTTCATTTTTGCTGATATTGTCCAACATTCGCTGCCATATTGAAGAACTGACATTGTTACCCATATCCAATTTTAAACAAACCCTCATGTTAAACGCTTTCCTATCATATCCATTGATGTTAAACACTATAGTTCATAAATAAATTATGAATATTTTAAAATGCAGCCTTGCTTTTCAGTCATACTCTTTATATAATAGTAGCGATAATGTCAACAAGATGAGGATAACAGTCCAAATGTAAATAAGGATAACTCATTATCCCAGAAAGTTGAAAAAACCAGGAATGGGTCTTAAAGAAAAAAAGAAAAAGAACACACCTCAAAAGAATGGTCCAGGGAAAGAGATTTGTCTCCAATGAAGAAGTGATATAGTGAGGCATATTTTGAGGCCAAAGACAAAACGTTCTACAAAAAAGGCATTGAATTATTAGAGAAGCGTTGGAATCAGTGTATCACTCTAGAAGGAGACTATGTTGATAAATAAAGTCAAATTTTGTCTAAAAGTTGTTGTACCATCATTTATGCCCGTGATTTATTGAGTGATGTGTTATATATATATATATATATATATATATATATATATATATATATATTTTAATCATATTACCCCAAGCAAGGCGGTGACGCCACTGATGCGCATGGGGCTACTTAAGAGTAAAATGATTGGAAAAGAGAAAGCCGGGAACCACATCCTAAACAGGAAACAAGGGATGAGTCTCTTCACCTGTTCAAAAGACGTGGGTGGAGTGTGAACCGGGCGATAGTTAAGTCTATCTACTCTAATTGAGAAAAAAAAAGAGAAAAGAAAAAAAGTGAAAGAAGATTGGAAAAAAATGAAAAGAAAGCCGGGAACCACATCCTATATATTATATTAGTCATCCACACACACACACACACATATATATATATATATATATATATATATATATATATTAGTCCCCCACATACAAGTCTGTTTCGCTGTATCACAGCTCATCAGTGTGGCCATTTGACCGATTTGGTGTCAGTCGGAGTCGCTACCCACCTAAGCCATAGGCGCATGGAATCAGAGAAGGGAAATTTTAACGTGTTGTATATAAGCAGTGTATACACACACCAGTCATCGAAAGAACTTAATTTATTTCTGAAGAGACACGCATATATCGCAGATGTGGAAACTGTTTTTAAAATTTTCTTCTCTAGAGAGTCAATCGTAATGAGAGCATGATATATTATATTAGTTATCCACATACAAGCCTGTTTTGCTGTATAGATAGATAGATAGATAGATAGATAGATAGATAGATAGATAGATAGATAACGGGTGAAACCCTATATTACGTATGTGTGGCCAGCCAGGATTCCTGACTTAACATCCTGTGTCTTTTATCTTTGAGGTTAGTTAAAGAAGCAAGTCTACCATAGAAAACCAAGATTTTAGAAGAACCTTGAAGGGCGAATACAAGAAGTTATTTTTCCATACCACATGAGTTCCTGAAGTAATCCGTTGACGGGATTCCTGGGCGGCTAGAGAAGCTGGTAGCAAAACCTGATGCCCATATCGAGTTTTGAATAAAACATCATGCTAAACGTTTTCTTCTCATACCTATTTCTTGCCAAAATTATAGTCAATGAATGAATATTTTAAAACTTTTCAACCACTATATATATATATATATATATATATATATATATATATATAATACATTCTCATTACTACAACTGCTGCCAGATCTGATCGGGTGCCCCTGCTCTTCTCTTCGGGGTTCTTGACAAAATACAACGGAGAATCTATAATATGATCGATACCGACTTGGCAGCCCGGCTGCAGTCACTCTCTCACCGGCGTGATGTGGCTTCCCTGCGCCTCTTCTATATATACTTTCACGGCTTCTGCTCCCATGAACTTAGATCACTGGTGCCCACTAGGTATGAATTTGCACGAGATACTAGATTAGCAAATAGGTCCCACTCTTTTACAGTGAAACAGATAAGATGTAACCGCAATTTCTACTCTAACAGCATCTTTTCTCTCACTTCCTGCCTGTGGAATTCCATTCATATACTTGCTTCCCCGACAGCTACAATCTCCAGGTATTTAAATGTAACGCCAACAGGCACCTCTTACCACACTAACTCGCATCCATTCTCTCAAACTCTCTTCCTATCTACTCAACCGTCATCCTCGTTATCCTCATCCGTCTTCTTCCGACATTTCCTATAACTAAACACTCTTTCTCATCACTTTCCCTTATGTAACCCCCTGTGCAATAGTGGCAGTGGAATGCCTTGCTTGAGGTGAAATGATAATATATATATATATATATATATATATATATATATTATCAAATTATTATGAAATGATAATATATATATATATATATATATATATATATATATATATATATTATCATTTCATTATCTTCTTTCTCTACCGCTCTCCTTCCTCCCCTGGCTGTTCGTTACTTGACATCATTTCTGACAATATCGACAAAGCCATTTCTTCCCATCCCTCTGCCCATGTATTAGTGTTTGGTGACTTTAACGCCCACCATACCAAGTGGCTGGAGAACGCTGTCACCGACCCTGCTAGTGTCCACACCATGAACTTTTCAATCACCCAATCCCTTACGCAAGTAGTGGACTTCCCAACGCGTTTCTCCGACAACCCTAAGGGAAGGGACTCACTTCTAGACCTCTGCTTCACTTCCATCCCAGACTCTTGCACTACCAGACAACTCTGCCCACTCGGAAACTCTGACCACACTGTAGTGTCTGTCAATATTTCACTCCACTCCCGCCCGACCCATGAAACCCAGACAAGTAGAATATCCTACTGCTATCAAAGAGCAGACTGGGATTCGTTCCGAGACTTCCTCTGTGACATCACTTGGAACAACGTTTTTAGTCTTCCCATCGAAGAATGTGCATCCGAGGTCTCCTCCTGGGTTAAGGCTGGCATCGATGCCTTCATCCCTGCTAGAAAATTCCAGCTTAAAATCTCATTCGTCTCCATGGTTCTCACCCGCTTGCTTGGCTGCCATTGCCCACCGGAATCATTTCTTCCGACTCTTAACTACGCATCGGACCAAAATAGGCGCCTTTTCACTTCAGCTCGTAATAAGTGTAAAAAGATACTTAACGGAGCTAAGATGTTGTTTGCTGCCAGAATGAAGCAACGCATAGTATGCTCTAAATTCGGCGCCAAAGACTACTGGCGACTCTGTACTTAACAAGAGCAAGTCAACAAATTTGAGGTCCTCACCTCTCCAGCAGATAAGGCTGAATGCTTTGCCCGCAGATTCTCGAACAATTCGAGCCTGGACTCATCTGGAGTTTTTACACCTGACTTCTCACCTAGAACCGAGGCACAACTGAATGATGTCCACATTACACCTTCGCTTGTCTCTAAGATAATCTTAAAACTTGACCCTCACAAAGCGAGCGGTGGGGACGGAATCCCAACTATAGTCTTAAAGAAAAGTGCCCCTGAACTCTCCTCTGTTCTTTCTAAGATCTACAACCTCTGCCTATCTGCTTCCTGCTTTCCTGCCTGTTGGAAATCTTCCTCTGTAATTCCTATATTTAAAAACACTGGAGAACCCTCGGAGCCTGCAAATTACCGCCCTATCAGCCTTCTTCCGATCTTTGGCAAAGTGTTCGAAGCCATTATCAACGCCGAGGTGGTTCAGCATCTCACAGCACACAGGCTCCTTTCTGACAAGCAACCGGGTCTACTGCTGATATACTAACGACCATCACCGAGTACATATACCAGGCACTCGACAGGAATGGCGAAACCCGAACCGTTGCATTGGATATATCTAAGGCGTTCGACAGAGTTTGGCATGCTGGCCTTCTATGTAAACTGCGGAGCTATGGTATAACTGAACATTTGTTTCAACTAATCCAGTCATTCCTCTCTAACTGCACAATGAAGGTGGTATTAAACGGACATGCCTCCCAGAACTACCATACAAACGCAGGTGTCCCCCAAGGCTCCATCTTAGGTCCTACACTCTTCCTGATATACATTAATGATCTCCCTGATTCCATAAGAGCCCAAGTAGGTTTGTACGCCGATGACACCACAGTTTACTCTCGTCTCCTACAAAAATCTGGTGTAGGCATCAAAGCTAACCTCGCAGCCGAGATTGAAAAAGACCTCCAATCCATATTGGACTGGGGTAAGAAATGGCTAGTAAATTTTAATGCTTCTAAAACGAAGCTACTCCCAATTAACCATCATCGACAATCTCACCGACCTCCCATTACCATGGACCAGGCTTGCCTCCCAGAGAGTAAAACACTACGCTTCCTTGGTCTCACACTTTCAGCGGACCTCAAATGGAATGACTATATCGAATTCATTGCTAAATCCGCTGCTATGAAAGTCGGTTCTCTGTGTAGGGCCCGGAAGTTTTTTCCGTCTAAGTCTATCCTGCACATATATAAATCTACCATCCGCCCGTGCATTGAATACTGCTGCCATATCTGGTCGGGTGCCCCTGCTATTCTCCTCGGGCTTCTCGATAAGGTACAGAGGAGGGTCTGTAATGTGATAGATGCCGACTTGGCAGACCGCCTGCAGTCTCTCTCCCACAGGCGCGACGTGGCTTCCCTGTGTCTCTTCTATAAATACTTTCACGGCTTCTGCTCCGATGAACTTAGATCACTGATGCCCCCTAAATACGAATTTGCACGAGATACTAGATTAGCAACTAGATCCCACCCTTTTACAGTGAAACCGATAAAATGCAACCGCAACTTCTACTCCAATAGTTTCTTTCCTCGCACTTCCCGACTGTGGAATTCCCTTCCACACGATTGCTTCCCCGACGGTTACACTCTCCAGGAGTTTAAATGTAAGGTCTATAGACACTTTCTAACACACTAACCTGCTCCCATTCTATCAAACACTTTTCCCATCTGCCCAACCCTCATCCTCGGTATCCTTACTCATCTGTCACCTTCCTCCTGACATTCCCTATGTCTAACCACTCCTTCTCTTTACCTTCACCAATGCGCAATAGTGGTAGTGGAATGCCTTGCTTGGGGTGAACTGATTATAAAAAAAAAAACACTCCATACACGTCTATTGAACAGGTGAAGAGGCTCATCCCTTGTTTCCTTTTTAGGATGCGGTTTCCGGTTTACTCTTTTCCAATCTTTTCACTCCTATGTAGCCCCCTGCACATCAGTGGCGTTACCGCCTTGCTCGGGGTGATATGATTAAAAAAAAAAATAAATAAATTTAGCAACATCTGGTGCCCATGTCAAATTTTAAATGAAACCCCAAACTACACGCTTTCTTTTCATATTTATTTCTTGTAAAAATCATAGTTAATAAATAAATATTTTAAAATGTGGATTCACTTTTCAATATATATATATATATATATATACACTCAAATATATATATATATATATATATATATATATATATATATATATATATATATGAGGTATATGTATGCATTGGCAAGTTTCAGTTAATAAAGGTATAGAATAAAAAATGGAAATAAAAATTGAAACTTCTTTTAAAAAATATGGTTAATAAATAAATTATAAGTATTTTCAAATGAGAGCTTATTGAATTCTCGTCCGAATTACAGATTTTTGTAAAGTAGGTTCTTCAAAATCTTAAATGCAATGTCAATCACCATCTTTTGTCTCCTTTAAGTCGTTCTTTTATTGTCCTCATTGTTTCCTTCGCTCTCAGTAAATTTAGTGTTTTTACCGACATGGTTGAGATTGTCAGGTGGAAAAACTTCCTGGCCCTACACAGAGAACCGACTTTCTTAGCAGCGGGTTTAACTATGGATTCTATATAGTCATTCAACTTGAAGTCTGTTGTGAGAGTTAAATTTTCTAAATATCTATCCCTGTAATCCAGGGTTCGTCGATATCCGTTTAACGCGTGTGCATAAAGAACAGGGTGTTACTGGGATTCTTGACAAAATTCAAAGAAGGATTTATAATGTAAACGATCTTGACCAGGCATGATGATTTCAGTTACTTTCTTAACGACATGATGTGGCTTCCCTCTGTCTTGGCAGTTGCGCTGATAAGCTTTCCTCCTTGGTGTCTTGTCTGCATGAATTTCAACGCGCTACTCGACTGACAACGAAGCCTCACGTTTTTACTGTTAAACTACCTAGACGCAAACCGCACGTACTATTATAATAGTTCTCGTGCTTCTCGCCTGTGGAACTCTCTTGTCTCCCTGCGACTTACAATCTTGAAAAGTTTAAATGCGACGCCAGAATGAGAATATTTTTGTGAGAAGTGTGGAAAAAGGACAATAAAATAACAGGTTTCCGAAAAACATATTATGGCGAGGCTGCGCCACCCCATCGCACCAGAGGGGTGGACCAGATGATAGCCAACGGGGCCAGCGCAACCGACTGTTGCGGGGACTGGGGAATTTTTGTTCCTCCATTGGGGAATAGGTTAAATAAGCTTACTGTCTGCGTTGAAATCATTCGTGGGTATAATCACCATTGTTATTGTACATGTGAAACGCAAGCTTATCTCGGAAATTGTCCAACCTTTTTAGAAAGCTAATTCTTTTTGCTTTAAAAGTAACATTTGATGGAGGGAATTTATTTAATAAAAAAGTTTCAATTATTATTTCGAATTGTTTACAAAAAAATGTCGTCAGCATTTATTAATATTTAAATAGTCTTTTCTTCACCGCTTTGCTTTGGAGGTAATAGATAGTTGCACCGTTTGAGGAATCGGAGTGCCAAGTTTATATTCCAATCGAGTTCATTACATTCATACTTACGTGATAATAACATTGGGAAGGGTACGAATCCATTTCTTCTTCCCAGCTACGGGTAAAATAGTTGGATAAACTTGGTCCTATAGCCCTAGCTTGGAACCAGTCGAGAATGAAAATCGTAAATTCAAACCAAAATTGTAGGTCATGCGTCTTTATATTCTGACAGGAGGGACGGGGTAATCTCAACATCCCGGATGCGTAAAAAACAGGCTGAGTATTGCACTATTTTGCCTTGAATGGCACAATAAACAACAACTGTGTGATAGAGGGGAGTGTTGACCACCGTGGTGCAACATACTCTAAGTGAATTAAATGAATGAATGATGATTTGCACCTAAATTGTTCGATATTTTTTTAATAAAACATCATCATTGTTTGATTCTATTTTCTTATCTCTTATCTCACTTACTTTTTTTTTACCTAGTACTAGTTGTAGATAGCCTTTGAGATTTCACTTGCACGATCGACTCAGTCGATTAAAAACTTAATTGGTCGATTAAAGTTTATTGCTTTACTCGCCCACGGTCGATGATAAATCACGCAATGAAACGTGTCCCTTCAAAAAATATAGAATAAAGGAAATCTGATCCCTTTTACAACCCAAAAGTATGCCATTGAAGATTCACAAGTTACTTAGAATGATCTACAATGCTATTACTAAACTTCTTTGGTCTTATGCATGGCCGGTCAGTGTAAGGTCAGTGTAAACATTCGTTTAATTAATGCTTCCAGAATGGAACCAAAATGTCTCTGTTGCCCAGATTAAAGACGCTCACAGATTTTTAAAAACATTTTTGGAAAAATATTATCCTTGGCTCAACAGCAATTTACTCCCCGCTTACGCATAGTAAAAAACAAACAAAAGAAACTTCGAATTTAGGTACCTCCACTCAATTACCAAAAAACCCCTGCATATAATGATCTTAAAAGGGCTCAAATTTAATAAAAACTACGTTTTATCATCAAAATGTTTATGCTATTATTAAGAGAAAAGATCAAATTTTGTTGTTATTATTTTTTTTTAATTTTAAATCTTTTCTAACACGTTCGAAATTTTAATTAAATGTTTTTTGTTTTTGTTTTCCGTCAGCGATTCACGCTATGTTTACGTAAGGCGACTATTAAGAAAATGGAGCCGGTCGAGTAAAATGATTTTGGGGCGAGTAAATTTTCCCTCGCTCTCGACCGCCGATCGAGTGATTTCTTCTTCAAATCCCAAAGGCTGGAGTGGTCGAGTAGGTTTATCTGCACTAATTCGGTCAGACCAGAGTGTGTTACAGTTTTGCTTTACGAGACACTGGCAACTTGCATTATAAATGTTCCCACATTTTTAATCCATTTGGGAAATTTCTGAAACCTTAGACCTAATGTCAATGGATTGATTAAAGGGTTAATTTCAAAATTCCGAGAGGGTTATCGGTTGCGACGAGAAACATCTGATTGATTTACTTTTTTTTGCGGTCTATCAACAATTCCTAAAAACTAAAACATTGCTGGTAAAGGCTGAATTTAAACGTTTCTCAAGGGTATTAGGGCGTAAATGAATATGACAAACCTGGTGAAAGCATTGATGACAAGTGCTTTGAATTCATCATGGTGTGGAATTAGTAAATGTGTGAACACATTAAATATCTCGGTATGTAGATCAGCCAGGACAAATATAGGAGATAGGAAAATAGAACATAGAATATACTGTGCATTAACGAGAAACTTGAGTCCTGGCGATTTAATCCTCATCAAATAGTGACTTTCATATGGATGACATACATGGCGCTAAACCCGTTCAGAAATATCTAAACTGTTGAATAAAACCGTTTTCTTATATCAATGATTAAAAATGGCTTTGAGCGAGTGAAGCGTTTGGGTCTTGGCGGAGATCATTCTTCTTGATTCATTTTCTTAGATAGCCTCGTCAGAATGAGACTTTTATACTGTCAGTTGCATGAAACCGTTTGCTCATATCAATAATTATAAGTGGCATTGAGCGAGTAAAGCGTGTTGGTCTTGGTGAAAGCCACCCTTCTCTTGAGTCATGTTCCTAAATAGCCTCGTCTCGTTGAGACTTTCATACAGATGACATCCGAGTAGAGGCGAGCAAACATGGCAGGCTGAGATTGCCACGCTCTCTATAAACACACGGTGGTTCAACATCTACAACTGTTCACTGTACTCATGTTTCCACAATAATAAATTCCCTTAGTTATTTTCAATACTCGGCGAGTGTGTCATAACCATTTTATTTTGTCATGTTAAAAACATAACATTATGTAATCGCAGAATTACAATTATAATTCCCAAGCGGTTACCCATCTAAGTACTGACCAGGCTCAACGTTGCTCAACGTTGCTCAACTTCGTTGATCGAGCGAGAACCGGTGTATTCAACGTGATATGGCCGTAAGCCAATTTATAAAGGAATAAATATGAAAACAAATTTTCATTCATAATTTTATAAATATTTAATAAGTCATTGTATCAATCAACTATAAGTAAATCCTTATTCTTTACCATTTCATGAAGTCAAAATTAATTGGTAATTAACCAATGTTCTGCCAACTATTCTAACAAATAATATAATAAAACTATTAGGATCACCATAAAAAAGGGTCAAAAGTTACCTCCCCTGCACCATTCAAGGGAGTCCTGTTCCCCAGCCAATAGGTGCATGCCGGGCGACAAGGAGAAGGGACTTCCGGCAGAGGCGAGCAAACATGGCAGGCTGAGGTTTGCCACGCTCTCTATAAACACACGGTGGTTCAACATCTACAACTGTTCGCTGTACTCATGTTTCCACAATAATAAATTCCCTGGGTATTTCCAATACTCGGCGAGGGTTTCATTTTTCCATAACCATTTTATTTTCTCATGTTAAAAACATAACTGTATACAACCGTTATTTTTTTATTTAGAACAATGATTAAATTCCTTTGAGTGAATGAAGCCTGTACGCATTAGCAAGGGTGCTCATTTTCGAAACTTTTTGAATGATGCTACACAATCCCAAATAAAGAACATTACCAAATAAAAGACACTGCATTACTAGAGGACTTTCAACAACAGCAGCAACTAAAATGGATAGCCCATAGACCCCAAAGAGAAAATAATGACATGATCAAGACGTTAAAATTCCACAATTTCCAACAAAAGGTTAGGTGGTCCTGGGTAAGACAATAAACTACATCCGGCTGCAAGGTCTTTGATGGGGAGGTTGTGAGGAGCATGGAACCACCTCTTAATTGCTGTTGTTCCCAGGTACACCCAGACCGTAGGTGGTAGCACTTGTTAGAGTTTCACCTATGGGTAAATAGTTTCAAAGCACTATGAAAAAATAAAAACAGACTTTTATATATATATATATATATATATATATATATATATATATACATAAAATATACTTTTATAGAAAAATATACATTTTGAAGGAAAAATATTATCAACAATACATTTTTGAACGAAAAGAATTATTACCATAACATATTTTTGAAAGAAAAAATATTATTTTCAGCAATACATTTTTTAATACAAAACTGGAAGTTTTCTAAAATAAAATAAAAAAATAAAAATAAGAAATTTTTTATCAAAATCTGACTAAATCAACCTACTCACTGTAACTGAACATTAAAAAATACCTTTAGAACCCTACTTTTGGGGCATTAAATAACCCCAGATGTTGATATACCGTTAAACAAAACTCAAAAGGTTAGGAAAGACGCCCTAACATTACTGAGAAGAACAATAAGTGTTTTTGAACTTCAGAAGTCTATTTTCCTGCAAAATTATTTTAATACAAATTTTTTATAAATTTCAGATGAAATAGCATTGGTTGTCCGGTCAATGAATGCCAAATTTTTTATTATAAGTCATTACAATAAAAACTGAGGAGAATACTACACTATTTACCAGAAACTTTCCTTCTGAGGCCGAATGTAAAACAAGGTCGTTTTTTAACGTGAGAATTCCGAGCCCTTAAGCCAGAAAACATTTTGCTTGTCCTTGTATAAAGCAGGGCCAGGTTCTTGTTTAATTTTTCTCATACGAGACTCTTCCCTTTCGGCACAGCCTCGTCGGAGATCTTCTCAACCCTGAAGCAGAAAGTCCGACATGGTTGAATTTGAGCAGAAACTCTGCTAATCCCAGCGCCAAGGTTAAGGAAAGTGAGCCCTATTTGTCCGTGAATGTCTGAATATTTCCGTATAAGGAAACGACTGTATTACTATTATAGGCGAGGAAAACAGACAGTACAATTTGTGTTTACTTACCGCCCCACACAAACAAAATAAAACACAAAGTCAGTTTCATGAAGGAAGCCCGAATGCGTGCACTCGGATCGGGACAAAACATAGCCCACTACTCGCAAACGTCTGATAGAGATATTCCCCGGGATTGGGCACCTCTCTCTCTCTCTCTCTCTCTCTCTCTATATATATATATATATATATATATATATATATATATATTTTAGAAATAATATTTTAGAACATGTACATAATTTCTTCTATATATGTCCTCTTCCCTACAATCATATGTTTGTTTCACAGGAACCAAATATAAACAGAGAATGATTCCAAATCTTTATTTCTCCTGAGGAAGTGTTTAAATCCAAACACTGAAACAAACATATGATTGTAGGGAAGAGGACATATATAGAAGAAATTATGTACATGTTCTAAACCATAATTTATAATAAATATTCACTGCTCTATGCACCATATATCGAGCACTGTTTTAAATTAATATTTTGGATGGAAAAATAATTTCCTTTTTATCTCCTCATTCTATACTCACTCGGATATATATATATGCTATTAAATATAAGAGACAATGAATGTCTATTAAGTTTAATCATGAGCCGTTCTAAACGTCGTATTTTTGCTTTAATTTCAGTTGAAATTTTTGTTGTCATTTCGCGCTATCCCGCGGTGTGACGTCATAAAACCGCATCGCAAACTTAAGAACTGCGTTTATTATTTTTGGTAACTATTGCCGTTTCCAAGCAAAGTTTTATGTCAACACAAAATAAAATCGTCGGTGATGGTGGATTTTATAATATTTCAGTTTAAACTACCTCTCTGAAGATGGCTCATGTGAGCCGAAAGCTTAGAAGAAAACCAATAAATAATTATCTAAATGTTGGAGAATTTTTGTCTTTATTTTCAACTGAAATTAAAGCAAAAATACGACGTTTAGAACGGCTCATGATTAAACATAATAGACATTCATTGTCTCTTATATTTAATAGCATATGTCTAGAAAATTACTTGCTGCCGCGATATACTAAATATATATATATATATATATATATATATATTAAACAGCAATAAGGGTTGTTCCAACGGGAGAAATTGGTATACAAGAAAAAAACGCGAACAATAGATAACATTTTGGTTAAGGTGTAGATTTATTATTATTATTATTATTATTATTATTATTATTACTAATATCACTTGCTTGTTGTATGATATATTAAGTGTCCATAATGGTATTTGCGTCGCTACACGTGTTTCGACTATAAAGTTGACTCTCTTCAGGCTAATAAACTTGTGACTTTACATCTCGAGATCCGTTTGTTTTAGACACTTATTATATATTATACAAAATGCAAGTAGTATTAATAATAATAACAACAATAAATCTACACTTTAAACAAAACGTTCACGGATTCTCGCACTTTTTTCTCATATATATATATATCTATATCTATATATATATATATATATTAAATCCCAAAAGGATGAGCAAATAGGTAAAATCCTCAAAACCAGATCCTAATAATATTAATAAAATTAATATTAAATTTGATCAAGGCGGAGGGCTCGATGTAAATAGTATTATCTATTTACAGAGCCAAATATATATTTCTAATATGTCTAATAATTCCGAAATTTACATTCGTTGAGTGGTCATTTCAGCGAGAAAATTCTCGCTTCATCAGCAACGATCGAAAAAAAAAATTATTAATTCGAATATCTTAATTATTTTAATTTATAAATTTTTGCTTTCGATCGTTACTAATGAAGCGAGAATTTTTCTCGTTAAAATCGCCATTCAACGAACGTAAATTTCGGAATATTTTGACATACTATATATATATATATATATATAAGCAATGGTGAGATTGGGAAAAATCCGGGGCGCAAATTGATGTTTTGGTAGTATTGGATAGCGGCGCTCTCGAGAACCTTCCTTCTGAATAAATTGTCCACTCTTTTTATTAGTGTGGCATGTTTAAAATCAAAATTGTGGTTGAATTTATTTCTATGAACCACTAATGCATTGGTTAGATTATTATTAGTGATGTCTCTTTTGTGTTCATATATACGTTTTTTTAGATTTCTACTTGTTTCTCCGATGTAGATGGAGGAACAGTCTCGGCAATTTATTCGGTATACACCTGCTTGTTCGTCATTTTGATTTCGGTTATTTTTAGATCTCACAATGTCCATAATAGTTTTTGAAGTAGTTGTTACTATGTGTGTGTGTTTTATATGAGATAGATTGTTTTGGATATTAGATGTAATGGAATTGGTTGGTAGTATGATGTATTTGTTATTGTTTAGATTATTATTGTTAACAGTGTTTCTTTTGTTGTGGTTGTATATATTATGTGCCTTTCTTTTTGCATTTTGAATGAAATGACATGGGTAATGTAAATTTCTAAATGTGCTTTCTATGTATTTTTCTTCTTTTGTTAAATATTGGGGGCTGCATATTCTTAAATTGCCGGGACTGTTCCTCCATCTACATCGGAGAAACAAGTAGAAATCTAAAAAAACGTATATATGAACACAAAAGAGACATCACTAATAATAATCTAACCAATGCATTAGTGATTCATAGAAATAAATTGAACCACAATTTCGATTTTAAAAATGCCACACTAATAAAAAGAGTGGACAATTTATTCAGAAGGAAGATTCTAGAGAGCGCCGCTATCCAATACTACCAAAACATCAATTTGCGCCCCCGGACTTTTCCCAATCTCACCATTGCTTATATTAAAACAGACTAATATATAGATAGATAGATAGATAGATAGATAGATAGATAGATAGATAGATAGATAGATAGATAGATAGATAGATAACATAACATAACATAGCATAACCCGAGGGCAGAAACTGAAATGAGAGATAAATTGTAGTTTGTCCACTTTAAAACAAATACTACACTTTGATCTCAGTTCGAATACCATGGGGAATTTTTCAGTGCACCTACATCGCGATTGAATCTGACACAAGCTCGAGACTTAAAGTCCGACGGTAATAGAGCGAGGAAAAGCTGAACCAGTGCAGCACTGGCGATTTTAGAAGGCTTTCAACAAAAATGAGTCACCTGAAGATGCATTTCAATAAAGGAGATCGGATGAATGAGGACGAATTTGGAACTTGAGTGGAATCTAATCCGTTTGAAACACGTCAGACACGCCTGCACCTGCACCCAACAAGAAAACAGAATACACCACAGAAATGAATACTAGACCTAAAAAAAAAAAAAAGAAAAAACGAAGAAACATTTTTAGTCACCTGATATTCAATGATCATATATTAATTATCAATATTATATTCTCTTTATCTAGTCAAATGTTAAATATACGACGAATTTTACTGTCTATAAATACTTTGGATATTTTACCGGTCACTCAAGTTGATTACATGGTCAGTTAAGTGCCATACGTGAAACACGCTTGGGCGATCATGTCTCTCTTGAGACATGACTGACTGAGCAGAAGATTATCCCTATCCTGTTATTTAACACATAACTGGAAGGAAGAGACGGATTAATACCTTTCCCAATTCAACTGGAATTCGATCTCGGGTCCCCGATTTCTCGTTCCGAGTCGATATCCACTGTACCACAACTCACATATATATCTGTCTGCGGATGACTATATATATATATATATATATATATATATATATATATATATATATATATATATATATATATATATATATATATATATATATATATATATATATATATATATATATATATATATATATATATCCAGACACGGAAAGGTAACTTCAAGATCCTCTACAGAAGATAACTGAAAAGAATAACAAAAAAAGACTGCAAATAAACTGCAAGAAAGCTGAATGCATGGTCATCAGCAAAAAGAGCAGCCCAAATGCCAATTACAGGTGGGGGATACTAAAATCAACCAGATACAAAAATTTAAATACCTGGGAAGTGTTCTAATAGAAAACGGAAATTGCGATTCAGAGATCGGAAGGCGAATTGGCATGGCGAATTATACGTTCCAGAAGCTGAGTAAAGTATTAAGAGACAGAAAACTTTCACTAGAAACAAAGAAGAGAGTACCGAATTGCTATGTGATGTCAGTTCTTCAATATGGCAATGAATGCTGGGCAATATCATCAAAGATGAAGGAAAAACTTGAAGCAGCTGAAATGTGGTTCTACAGAAGGATGGTGCAGATATCATGGACCGAGCACGTGAGTAATGATGAGATATTGAAAAGGATGGAAACAAAAAGAAAATTAATATCAAGAAGAGACAACTGAAGTTCCTGGAACATACAATGAGGTAGGAGGGCTTGGAGAACCTGATACTAACAGGCCAGAAAGAGGGAAAAAGAGACAGAGGAAAGCAGCGGATAACATATTTGATGGTCCTGAGCAGGTGGATGACAGAAAGGGGTTGCTAGATGTTACAGAAAAAATTGTGTTAAGAGCCACCAGGGATAGGGAAACGTGGAAGGCCATGATCGCCTACGTCCTGAAAGGACAGAGCACATAGAAGAAGAAGAAGATCTACAATAATTGATGATCTCTTCCCTCCAGTTATGGGTTAAATAATAAAACAGATTGGGTTCTATAGCCTTGGCTGGCAAGAGGTCTACCACAGAAAGCAATGGCAATCTACTGCGGGATAATATTCTGCCCAGTCAGTCATGTCTCATTCGAGACATGATCGTCCAAAACGTGTATCACGTATGGCACTTAACTGACTGATGCAATATCAGTGAACAATTCAATTAAAAAAATTGAAAATAAATAAATTGTATCTAAACAGAAATTAGAGACTTGTGACAATAGACCATCCCATCAATGTTTTGTGGTAATTTTTAACATTAACGTGAAATATTTCTCGTTATAAATTGAATAAATATATATATATATCAAACATTATGGATAAAAAAAACTGGAAGTTCAATTTAGAGCCTTTTCGAGAATTAACATGAACAAAAAATTAATAGATTTGGGTGAAAAAAAAAGACCTCAGAATGACCTGAAAATCCGTAAAATGTTTTTATCATTTAATAGTCATCTGTAACGTATAGAGATGTAGGTAGTAAATGTTGATAAGATAACGCAGGGCACAAAGCGCTGCCCGACGAGGGTGTGGGCTAAATACCCATAATATATATATTATGGCTAAGTACCCTATAATATATTTATAAATATATATAACCAAGTACAGAGTTCGTATGGATGGAATTATATTCCGTATCCAAAGAAACACTATTCTTAAAACAGTGCTCAATACAAAGTAGAGCTATTCAGAAATTATAACATGAATATGTTATAATATCACTACTAAAATAGTTATTTTGTTTCAACACTTCTTGTGCCTTATCAAGTGATGAGGTTTAATTCAAGTTGAAATAAGCCTCATCGCTTTCATCAACTTGAAATAAACCACATCAGTTGATAAGAAACAAAATAGCTACGTTTTTTAGTGATATTATAACATATTCATGTTATACTTTCTGAATATATATATATATATATATATATATATATAAGCCAAGAATTAAACAAAATTTTGAATAGGAATTCAATCAAACTGAGTTATAGGTGTACTAGTAATTTAGAAAATTACGTACAGAAACAAAACACGAGAAATGTAAATAACACCCTACAAAACAATATCATTAACAAGGAACGTAACTCTAGGGACAAACATAAATGCCCACTTAATGGAATTTGTAATACAAAAGGGATTATTTACAGAGCACAAGTACATGACATATATGGTCAAAGCAAAACATTTAGGATCTACCAAAAACAGTTTTAAAGTCAGATGGATAAACTATAAGTGTACATTTAAACTAGAAAAACCTAAAAGATTTGTACAAAACTGGCTAGCCAAGGGTGGAAAATATCATTAAATTACACAAAAGACCCCAATATAACTGTCTTCTGATATGTCCAACGTCTCTGCTATCTCATGCAACCTCAATTTCCGATCTGACAAAACGAGTTTGTGGATTTTTTTTTCTATTTTCTGGGACAACTGCCGATTTTGGGCGACATGAGCGTTCATATCTTTTGTGTGTGTAAGACCGCGTTTAAAATCAGCATACCACCTCTTAAACATTCTTTCCGACGGAGCAGAATCCGAATAACACTTATCAAGCCATTGCTTTGCTTGAACAATATTATTAGAAAGCAATGCTTTATCAACACATGAAATGTTTATTAGTGGCGCCATCTATATGCGAGGCCCAAAACTTATTGAGTAATGTGTTATAACAGTCGGTAAAACACCAAATGGAGACATTGAGTCAAATAAATCCACCACCAGATTTCTATTGTCCTGTCTTTGAACATGTTAGCTTATCTTGATCGAAAAATGTTGAGAAAACACCTGAAAGCCATTCATAAGAAGTTATCCCATGATTTCAACCTGACAAGTCAAATCGAGATTAACAGAATATTGTGAAGGTCAGCGAAAAACTGTACAAAGGACTTCTGAATTGGAGGGAAATGAAGCAGTAAAAAGTCCTGAGATGAAATCTTTTTTTTTTTTCATTTATTTATTTTGTTTCGCGTATTGATGGAATTTAAACGAATATACAATTGAAACGCAAGTCTTTAACGGTGTTTACACATATTGAACATGAAAAGAAATCAGTTAGCCACGCGAAGCAGTGAAGATTTATTCAAATAACTGTGACGACAAAATAATAAAGACTGGATAAATCGTTTGTATTGGTGAGCACTAGATAGATAGATAGATAGATAGATAGATAGATAGATAGATAGATAGATAGATAGAAACTGATTCATATATATATATATATATATATATATATATATATATAGAGAGAGAGAGAGAGAGAGAGAGAGAGAGAGAAAGAAAGCTAGAAATATAAACAGACTGAGGTAGATAGAGAGAGAGAAATATGAACATAGGTAGATATTGACATAGATAGATAGATAGATAGATAGATAGATAGAAACTGATTTATATATATATATATATATATATAGAGAGAGAGAGAGAGAGAGAGAGAGTGAGTAAGTGAAATATAAACAGCCTGATAGAGAAAAAGAAAGAAATATGAACATCTAATCTAAACTTATTCATAAATGGAAATTTGTGTGTGTGTGTGTGTGTGTGTGTGTGTGTGTGTGTGTGTGTGTCCGTTACCTATAGACACCGAAACGGCTGAACCGATTTTCTTGAAAATTTACAGTTGTACTATAAGCGTCTACGAGTGTTCTTAGCTAGGTTTGGTGTCAAGGTACCTCCGAAAAATATCGAAATTCGATAATAGAAAAATCGGTTTATAGAACGAGTGGTCTGATTTTAATCAAATTTGATACACTCATAGACAAAGACATAAGAAACGATATTCAGAAGTTTCAAGGTTGCAGTTCTTACAATAGTGCAGAAAATTTGATATCGATACCAGGAAACCAAAATTTGATTTACATCCATTCATTTTTCTTTCAGTCTACGGTTTCGCTTTAACTGGAAACAACTATTGCTTTTTAGTCTTTCGTGCCAACGTCCAAAGAGCCTGAGCTCCAGAACCATGGATTAGTTTTAAAGCTTTCATTACACCCGAGCAACACCGGGCTATACTGCTAGTAGATAGATTCCGAGAAACCGATTATGATGGATGGAGAGAGAGCGAGAGAGAGAGAGAGAGAGAGAGAGAGAGAGAAATATCAACAGTCTGAGATAGATAGATATAGATAGATAGATAGATAGATAATGAATATAGGTATACAAACATCAAGACATACTTATAAACATGCATACTCATACATCTGAAGTAACTTGAAGTGATATAGATTTGAAGCGACAGAGATCCGAAACGAAAGAGATTTGAAGAGACAAATATTTGAAGCGACAGAGATTTGAAGCGACAGAGATTTGAAGCAAAAGAAATTTGAAGGTAAAGCGGTTTAAAGCGACAAAGATTTGAAGCGACAGAGATTTTGAACGACACGTGATACATGGCATAGCAGGAGTCAGGGATAGACGTAAAGAAGAGATCTAGCAGAGAAGATTTTCCTTCATGCGTACTGGGGAAACGTGTCAGAGACTGGGCGATCGCAAAGTTCAGGGTGTGGATGCCAGCAAGAACAGTAACCAAGCGATTGGCATGGTGGGCATTAAAAATGTGTGTGTGTGTGTGTGTGTGTGTGTGTGTGTGTGTGTGTGTCTAACGTAAAATCCGTTGCAACAGATCACGTTCCATTTATACCAATAATCACTTCGCTTAAATATTGAAAAGAAAATTAAGTTTAGTTTGAAAATGGAATTATTTTATAGAAATTTTAATGCTTCTAAAACGAAGCTACTATCAATTAACCATCATAGACAACCGCACCTACCTCCCATTAGCATGGACCAGGCTTGCCTCCCAGAGAGTAAAACACTACGCCTCCTTGGTCTCACACTTTCAGCGGACCTCAAATGGAATGACTATATCGAATCCCTTGCTAAATCCGCTGCTATGAAAGTCGGTTCTCTGTGCAGGGCCCTGAGGTTTTTTTCCGTCTGAATCTATCCTGCACATTTAAAATCTACTATCCGCCCGTGCATTGAATACTGTTGCCATATCTGGTCGGGTGCCCCTGCTATTCTCCTTGGGCTTCTCGACAAGGTACAACGGAGGGTCTGTAATGTGATCGATATTGACTTGGCAGACCGCCTGCAGTCTCTCTCTCACCGGCGCGACGTCGCTTCCCTGTTTCTCTTCTATAAATACTTCCATGGCTTCTTCTCCGATGAACTTAGATCACTGGTACCCCCTAAGTTCGAATTTGCACGAGATACTAGATTAGCAACTAGATCCCACCCTTTTACAGTGAAACCGATAAAATGCAACCGCAACTTCTACTCCAACAGTTTCTTTTCTCGTACTTCCCGACTGTGGAATTCCCTTCCACATGACTGCTTCCCCGACGGCTACAATCTCCAGGAGTTTAAATGTAAGGTCAATAGACACCTCCTAACACAATAACTCGCTTCCATTCTTTCAAACACTCTTCCCATCCTCCCAACTACCTATCACCCCCCTTGTGACATTTCCTATATCTAACCACTCTTTCTATTTACCTTCCCCTATGTAACCCCAAGCGCAATAATGGCAGTGGAATGCCTTGCTTGGGGTGAAACGATTTAAAAAAAAAATTATTATTATTTTTTCAATCGTATCACCTCGAGTAAGGCGGTAATGCCATTGATATGCAGGGGCCTACATAAGAGTAAAAAGATTAAGTAGAAGAGAGTGAAGATGAAGACGAACCGGTTAGAAAGGAGCAAGAGAAGAATGGGAATACAGGTGTGATGACAGTTGCAAAGGTGGAGAGAAAGGAAAGGATATACGGGGTGGTGAAAGAACTAGAGTCAAGTGGTTAATAGATGAGTATTGACATTGCATTTAATTTCCTGGAGGTTGTAGCCGTCAGGAGAGCAAGAATATGGAAGCGAGTTCCACAGGCGGAAAGTGCGAGAGAAGAAGCTGAAGGAGTATAATTGTCGTCTGCATTTGGTTAATCTAACTGTGAATGGTTGGGACCCAGTTGCCAATCTGGTTGCACGAGTAAATACCTGTTTCAGAGGCACCAGTGACTTAAGTTCGTTGGAGCAGAAGCCATGAAAGTATTTATAGAACAGACAAAGGGAGTCCACATCTCGTCGGTGGCTGTAGTCGAGCCGCCAAGTCGGTACCTATCACATTACTGATTCTCCTTTGGAACCTGTCGAGAACACTGAGATGAACAGCATATATGGCAGCATTATTTCATGCACGGACGAATGGTTGATTTGTATACATGCAGGATGGATTCAGGCGGGAAAAACATCCTGGCCCGACACAGTGACCCAACCTTTCTAGCAGTGGATTTAGCTATGGACTCAGTGTAGTGGTTCCATTTGAGATCAGAAGAGCTGGTAAGGCCGAGGAGGCGCAGTGTATTGCTCTCAGGGAGACTCGTTTGGTCCATGCTTATGGGAGACAGGAGCGGTTGCCTGTGATGATTGACAGACAACAGCTTGGTCTTAGTCGCATTTTACTGATTATTTTGGGATTACATCATCTGAACATCTCTCTCTCTCTCTCACACACACACTCTCTCTCTCTTATTTTGTTTTCCTTCGTTTTCTTTTTCTTTTTTTAGTTTTAGTGAAGTGACTTCCCGTTGCTCAACGGAAAGAGATATTAACAGAAACCACAGCGTGATCAGAGCTGCTAAGAAGACAAAGCTGCATGACATGGCAGGAGCCAGGAATAGAAGTGAAGAAGAGATCTAGCAGAGAAAATTGTCCTTCACGCGTACTGGGCAAACGTGTCGGGGAGTCTACCACCACTTGCGTCAGAGACTGGGCGATTGCAAAGTTCAGGGTGTGGATGTCAGCAAGATCAGTAACAGAGTTTTCCAGTTAATTGGCATGATGGGCATTGAAGTAACTGAACACAAATATGTTGGCAAACGGGTATGAGGTGATGGCTCTATCTATATTATCAGATATACTGTCCAGCAAGAAACAGTCGGGAGAAGAAGGGGAGCGATAGAGACAAAAAAAGCCAACTGAGTTTAGTAGAGCGATACGGAGACACGTATATGGATGGTCAGAAGATTCAAGAGAAACCTCCCTAGCCAGAGGGAGATGTTTGCTAACATAGACGCCCAGGCCATGCATATGGACGCCGGATACTTTCCTAAAGAGTGGAAGGTAATCTGGGATCGAGAAATCAGAGGAGGGGATTGAAGGGTTTAGATTAGTTTCAAGGGGTGCTAGGACTTTTCGTGGAGGAAAGATTCCACTCGGCAAAAGTTGGATGTTAGTGAAGGAAATGTTGAGAGGTTTAAGTGAATTTTGTGAGACTGGTTTCGCATTGTATTTTTTGTTGTGAGTATTCATTGTTATTTTTTTGATAAGGAGAGGCCTCGAGTAATGGTAGAAGACGGTCATTAACTACGACATGCGTAAGAAGGAAACTGCCTCAGACTGCAGCATAGAGTGGCCTCAGGGTCTCCCACCAGAGGAACCTGCAGGAACGCTTATACATACTCGTCATGACACAATAAGAACTCCGTTATTATGCAACTGCTGATCAGAGCAGCCACTGAAGATGCTACGCAAGAATTTGGGCTCCTAACTACCACTCGGAAGCAGCAACCAGAAAACTGCAACCCGGTACCCTCAGTATGGAGAGCAGTTGCCACCGTCCATCCACATCGTAAAAATGTTGCGAAAGCTGCACTATTGAGGCCTACGTGGAGAAAAATAGAATGAGTCGAGAATAGCTCCCTGAGGAGGAAACAAGGGATGAGCCTCTACACTTGGTCAATAGAAGAGAGTAGAATATGAACCGAGAGGTACTAGGTTCAATCTACTGCGATTAAAAAATAAATTAATTAAAACAAAATAAAAATAAATAATAAGATAAAATAAAGGCTATGGGTGATAATTTTTATATATATATATATTTTTTATCTTAGTTTAGAATTAGTGAAAAGGTCGGGGTAACTACGATTCCGAGAATTGCCTTTCCTGGTATGATCATAGGGAATTGCAGACGAGATAGGTAGAGTAATGGAAGAGAAGATATAAACATTAATTACTTAGTATAAGTTCAACTAACCCCTTTTAAAAAGAATTTTGTGGTCAAAGGAGAATTCAATATGGCGAAGGATTCAAATTCTAAAGGATTTGTACATTTAAACAAGAACTATCCAAGATATGAACATTTTTTCTGAAAGAAAAGGATTAAAAAAAAAAAAAAACAGAAAAGAAAGTAAGAAGCACATGGGTGAAAATAAACAAAGTGTCTAGTCACATTTGAATAGACGAAGACAGAGCAAAAATAGCGACCAGGATTACTTCTCGACTACAAATTGTGATCTAATTAAAGTTTTATATAAAAAAGAGATTTCCTAAATTTTAAATTAAGGTTAAATATAAAAATATATTAAATATAAAAAATATTAAGTATAAAAACTAAATTTAAATAAAAAAATATTTGTAGCCGTATGCTTCTCTAATACAGATATGTTTACCAAATAGCAATTCCTATCCCCTTTTTAGCCCATCCTCTCCTACTCCCTCCCACCCAATATACATTTCATTATTTTTTCTCTTTCAAAAGAACTGGCTATAAAGGCTCTAAAGGACCATACCTTATTTTCTACTGTTAAATCTGTCTATAAAATTTTCAACACATCCATTAACCACCTCTCTCCTCTTCCTCTTCCCTCTTTTTGTCCAAATTCTAAGCTACAACTTACAACTCTAATTACCCATTTCCCACCCCACCTACCTCTCACGCATAATTCGCCAATATAAGGTAAAGAATTTTTCCATCTTCCTTCACACTACCTGATGAGACAATGTCGTTTCAATGTCGAAACAAAATGTACAATTTGTAGTAGATGATAATTTGTACATGTTCTAAACTATAATTTATAATAAATATTCATAGCTCTATTTTTATACTGAGCACTGTTTTACGAAATTAATGTTTTGAATGTTGTTGATATTTTCTTCGTTCCTTATTCACTTGAATATATATATATATAAATTAGTCATCCACATACAAGCCTGTTTCGCTGTATCACAGCTCATCAGTGTGGCTAGACGCATCCACTTGCTTCTGGCCGATATATATATATATATATATATATATATATATATATATATATATATATATATTCATTATGTATCCATATATATATATATATATATATATATATATGGATACATAATGAATATAGATGTACAGACATCGCGAGATACTTGTAGACATATCTACATTTGAAAAGATTGGAAGCGAAAGAAATAATGAAGCGAAAGAAATTTGAAGCGACAGAGATTTGAAGCGACAGAGATTTGAAACAACAGAGATTTGAAGCGACGAGAGATATGAAGCAAAAGAAATTCAAAACGAAAGAGATTTGAAGCGACAGATATTTAAAGCGACAGAGTTTTTGGATGATAGAGATTCAAGCAATAGCGATTTGAAGCGAAAGAGATTTGAAAAGAAAGAGATTTGGAGCTAGTGAGGTTTGAAAGAATGAGATTTTTGAGGTGACAGTCATCTGAAGCGAAATATATTTCAAGGCAAAGAGATTTGAAGAGACAGAGGTTTGCAAGGAAATCGACTTACGTAGATAGATAGATAGATAGATAGATAGATAGATAGATAAAATCCGATTTAGATAAATAGAGAGAGAGAGAGAGATAGAGAGAAAATATCAACAGACTGAGATAGATAGATAGATAGATAGATAGATAGATAGATAGATAGCATATATATATATATATATATATATAGTACAGGCCATAATTATTAGGCCACCCCAGATTTTTTTTAAATGATGCACTTCATACTATTTTTAGTATTTATTGCCAAGTGGATCAATATAAATGCAAATAGAATGGTTCTTTTTTTATTATTGTTTTGCAAGATTTTACAAGGCAGCCAGGAAGTCTTTGCCTCGGCCAGCCAATATGAAGAAGAGACTAGCATGGGGAAGAGAGCACAAAAACTGAACACCAGAACAGTTCATTTGATGAACATCTTATTATGCAATATTAACAAAAGAACCACTCTATTTTCATTTATAATTATCCACATGGCAATAAGTACTAAAAATATTATGAAATACATCATTTCCTTTAAAATATTAGTGTTCCCTAATAATTATGGCCGGTAGAGCAATCCAAATTGCCAAATACAGTTGGGAGATATTAAAATCAAAAATGTAAGGACATGGGAAGTGTTCTATCAGAAGACGGAAAATGCGATACAGAGATCCGTAGGCGAATTGGCATGGTGAAGGACGCGTTCCAGAAGCTGAGTAAAGTATTGAGAGACAGAAAACTTTCACTAGAAACAAAGTAGAGAGTACTAGATTGTTATGTGATGTCAGTTCTTCAATATGGCAATGAATGTTGGGCAATATCAACAAAGATAAAGGAAGAACTTGAAGCAGCTGAAATGTGGTTTTACAGAAAGATGCTATCATGGACCGAGCATGTGAGCAATGATGAGGTTTTGGAAAGGATGGAAACGAAAAGGAAATTAATATTGAGCATCAGGAAGAGACAACTGAAGTTTCCGAGACATGCAATGAGGAAGGAGGACTTGGAGAACCTGATACTAACAGGCCAGATAGAGGGAAAAAGAGACAGAGGAAATCAAAGTATAACATATTTGAAGGTCCTGAGCAGGTGGATGACAGAACGGGGGTTGCTAGTTGTTACAGGAGAAAGCGTTCTAAGTGCCACCAGGTATAGGGAAACGTGGAAGGACATGATCGCCTATGTTCTGAAATAACAAGGCACAAAGAAGAAGAAGAAGAAGAAGAAGAAGAAGATGAAGAAGAAGAAGAAGAAGTGTATATATTTAGTAGTAGATAGATATATAATGAATATATATGTACAAACATCACGAGATACTTATAAATATGGCTACATTTGAAGAAGGGAAATAAAGCGATAGTGGATGTGAAGCCAGAAAGATGAGAGTCGAAAGAGATTTGAAGAAAGAGAGAAAGAGAAAGAGATTAAAATCGAAAGAGATTTGAAGAAAGAGAGAAAGAGAAAGAGATTAAAATCGAAAGAGATTTGAAGAAAGAAAGAAAGAAAGAGAGGGAGAGAGAGATTAGAATCGAAAGATATTTGAAGAAAGAGAGAAAGAGACAAAGAGATTAGAATCGAAAGAGATTTGAAGAAAGAGAGAAAGAGAGAGAGAGAGAGATTAGAATCGAAAGTGATTTGAAGAAAGAGAGAAAGAGAGAGATATTAGAATCGAAAGAGATTTGAAGAAAGAGAGAAAGAGAAAGAGATTAAAATCGAAAGAGATTTGAAGAAAGAAAGAAAGAAAGAGAGGGAGAGAGAGATTAGAATCGAAAGATATTTGAAGAAAGAGAGAAAGAGACAAAGAGATTAGAATCGAAAGAGATTTGAAGAAAGAGAGAAAGAGAGAGAGAGAGATTAGAATCGAAAGTGATTTGAAGAAAGAGAGAAAGAGAGAGATATTAGAATCGAAAGAGATTTGAAGAAAGAGAGAAAGAGAGAGAGATTAGAATCGAAAGAGATTTGAAGAAAGAGAGAAAGAGAGAGATATTAGAATCGAAAGAGATTTGAAGAAAGAGAGAAACAGAGAGAGAGATTAGAATCGAAAGAGATTTGAAGAAAGAGAGAAAGAGAGAGATATTAGAATCGAAAGAGATTTGAAGAAAGAGAGAAAGAGAGAGAGAGATTAGAATCGAAAGTGATTTGAAGAAAGAGAGAAAGAGAGAGATATTAGAATCGAAAAAGATTTGGAGAAAGAGAGAAAGAAAGTGAGAGAGATTTGAATCGAAAGAGATTTGAAGAGAGAAAGAGAGAGAGAGAGATTAAAATCGAAAGAGATTTGAAGAAAGAGAGAAAGAGAGAGAGAGAGATTAAAATCGAAAGAGAGAATTTGAAAGAAAGAGAAAGAGACAAAGAGATTAGAATCGAAAGAGATTTGAAGAAAGAGAGAAAGAGAGAGAGAGAGATTTGAAGCAAAAGAGATTTGAAGCGAATGAGATTTGGAATGAAAAGTATTTGAAGCAAAAGTTATTTGAAGCGAAGATATTTGAAGTCTCAATCGACAGATTTTGCGGCAAAAGGGATTCGAAGTGAAACAGTTTGGTCGTCAAAGAATTGAATCAAGTGAGTATATAAGCGTCGATATTTGGAGTGATAAGATTTAAAGCGAAAGACACTTTAAGCAACAGAGATCTGTATCGACAGTTACAAAGACATTTGAATTTGAAGCGAAATAAATTTGGACCGATAGCGACTTGAAGACAGAAATTTGAAGCGAAAGTGATTTGAATCCACATAGATTATAAGAGACAGAGATTTGAAACGATAAAATTTGAAGCGAGTGAATTTTGAAGTGAAAGAGATTTAAAGCGAGACAGATTTGAAGCTAAAAAGATTTGAAGCAACAGATCAGTCAGTCAGTTAAGTGCCATATGTGATAAACGCTTGGGCAATCATGTCTCGAAAGAGACATGACTGAATGGGCAGAAGATTAGTAGGTTGCCAATACTTTCTGTGGTATTTGCCAGAGAAGAATATAGAACACAACCTGTTCTGTTATTTAGCCCATAACTGGAGGGAGAAGACGGATTAATACCTTTCCCAAGGATATTTGTTAGAGAATGATAAAATTCTACTAGAATTCGAACTCGGATCTCCGATTTCTCGTTCCGAGTCGATATCCAATGCACCACAAAGCGATAGATATTGCAAGCAAAAGTGATTTGAAGCGAAAAAGATATGGCGGGATTGAGATATGAAACTAGAAAGATTTGGAATGACTGATTTGAATCAAAATTGTTTTGAAGAGACAGAGATTAGAATCGAAAGTGATTTGAAAGGTGAGATATTGGAAACAAAAGAGATTTGAAACAACAGATATTTGTAGCGAAATTGATTTGAGACGAAGGAGATTTGAATCGACAGAGATTTGAAAGGTGAGATATTGGAAACAAAAGAGATTTGAAACAACAGATATTTGTAGCGAAATTGATTTGAGACGAAGGAGATTTGAATCGACAGAGATTTGAAAGGTGAGATATTGGAAACAAAAGAGATTTGAAACAACAGATATTTGTAGCGAAATTGATTTGAGACGAAGGAGATTTGAATCGACAGAGATTTGAAAGGTGAGATATTGGAAACAAAAGAGATTTGAAACAACAGATATTTGTAGCGAAATTGATTTGAGACGAAGGAGATTTGAATCGACAGAGATTTGAAAGGTGAGATATTGGAAACAAAAGAGATTTGAAACAACAGATATTTGTAGCGAAATTGATTTGAGACGAAGGAGATTTGAATCGACAGAGATTTGAAAGGTGAGATATTGGAAACAAAAGAGATTTGAAACAACAGATATTTGTAGCGAAATTGATTTGAGACGAAGGAGATTTGAATCGACAGAGATTTGAAAGGTGAGATATTGGAAACAAAAGAGATTTGAAACAACAGATATTTGTAGCGAAATTGATTTGAGACGAAGGAGATTTGAATCGACAGAGATTTGAAAGGTGAGATATTGGAAACAAAAGAGATTTGAAACAACAGATATTTGTAGCGAAATTGATTTGAGACGAAGGAGATTTGAATCGACAGAGATTTGAAAGGTGAGATATTGGAAACAAAAGAGATTTGAAACAACAGATATTTGTAGCGAAATTGATTTGAGACGAAGGAGATTTGAATCGACAGAGATTTGAAAGGTGAGATATTGGAAACAAAAGAGATTTGAAACAACAGATATTTGTAGCGAAATTGATTTGAGACGAAGGAGATTTGAATCGACAGAGATTTGAAAGGTGAGACATTGGAAACAAAAGAGATTTGAAACAACAGATATTTGTAGCGAAATTGATTTGAAGCGAAATTGACTTGAAGGGAAAGAAAGTTATAACGATAGAAATTTAAAGCGACAGAGATTTGACGCGACACAGAATAGGAATGATAGAAGTTTGAAGGGAAAGAAACTTAAATCTCCAGAGATTTATAGCGACAGAGATTTGAAACGGCAGAGATTTGTAGCGACATATATTTAAAGTGACAGAGATTTTCAAATCTCTGTCACTCTATAAGAGTGACAGAGATTTGAAGCGAATGAAATATGAAGTGACAGAGATTTAAAGCGACATATATTTTAAGCGAAAGTGACAGAGATTTTCGTTGTGGTCCAGTGGATATCGGCTCGGAACGAGAAATCGTTGAGCCGAGTTCGAATTCCTGTTAAATTCATTGCATTCACTTACGGGCAAATATCCTTGAGAAAGGTATTAATGCGTTTCTTCCCTCCAGTTATGAGTTAAATAACAGGACAGATTGGGTTCTATAGCCTTGGCTGGCAACCAGTTTACCGCAGAAAGCAATGGCAATCTACTGCGGGATAATCATCTGCCCAGTCAGTCATGTCTCTTATGTGTTTTTTTTTCAATAAATTTATTTTTAAACGAGTTCCATCATCTCCCAGCATTGTAAGTAATTTATTTTGCCTTGTCCTTTTCCTTAATTCCCTTAAAATTAAAGCCAACGAGAACCCTTGATAAGAGTTGGCCGAAAGGTTCCTCGGGTTTAAATAATATGACGTCTGTTCTTTTTAAAGATATATATATATATATATATTTCACCTAGGTAATCTACGAAGCTCAAATCTCACCAACCAATAACAGAACAAATTACCAGACATATATTGGTATAACTGTGGGTTATTTTAAGCAACGTTACTATAACCATAGGCATTCTTTTTCCAATCCCAATCAAAAATATCAAACAGCCCTTTCCCGAAGATTTTGGAAATTGAAAGAAGAAGGACTAAAGCCCATAGTTAGTTGGAAACTGATAGGCTCAGCCCATACTCCCAGAAAATTTCACGATAGTTGCAATCTATGCATAGGGGAAGAATAAAAATATTAAAGTAACCAAATCAACAACTACTTTTAAATTTACGTAAAGAATTCATCAGCAAATGCCGCGATAAGTTGAAATTTGTGAATTTTAAATCTAAAGATTTAATCTTTAAATTTAATCTATAAATTTAGTAAATTAAAAGTGTTTTTTTTTCTTTTTTTTAGCTAGTAAATTTAGACCCCATTACCGAATACTAATCCCAGCCTTATAGATAACTTCCTTCTTCCTTTTCCAATCTAAACATCGACTATTTAACATGTAAGAAGCCGTAGATCAACTCTTTAAACTTCATTTTTTCCTGCACCTTTATAATATTTTGTTTTGTTTTTGCGACGATTCTTATTTCCATTTTGTTTTTCCATGACTCTATTTCTCAAATAACTTCACTGCGCCTTGTTATAATTGTAAAAGGTGGGTGTGTTTATATACATGTGTATGTATTTTTGTAAGGATTTGTGCGATCGTAGTTTTATATATATATATATATATATATATATATATATATATATATATATATATGTATGTATGTATGTATGTATGTATGTATGTATGAGAAAAATTAAGGCAGACACGTTATTTCATGGTAAATATATATGTATATGTGTGTGTGTGTGTGTGTGTGTGTGTGTGTGTGTGTGTGTGTGTGCGTAAAAATAAAACAACATTTCGATGTTTAAATCCGTTCAAACATCGAAATTCTGTTTTATTTTTATATTTGGCTCTGTAAATATAATATTGGCATTGAATCCTCCACCTTGATCAATTTTAATATTAATGGAATTTATATTAATTAGGATCGAATTTTTGGGATTTATCTGCCTGATTATCCTTTTGAATTATATATATATATATATATATATATGTGTGTGTGTGTGTGTGTGTGTGTGTGTGTGTGTGCATGTATATGTATATATAAACTTTGTTGAACCCACCTTAAAATATAACAAAATTTAATTATATTTATTTTATTTTTAATGCTAAATCTTATATTACCTTTTACACAAAAAGATTAATTTTTAGCAGAGCCCTTACAATATATATAATAATTCGGTTCCTTTCGTACTAAGCCGCCTTAAAATTAGTTTCTTTCTTTTTTTTTTTTAATCATATCACCCCAAGCAAGGCGATAACGCCACTGATGCGCAGGGGGCTACGTAAGAGTAAAAAGATTGGAAAAGAGAAAGCTGGAAACCACATCCTAACCAGGAAACAAGAGATGAGCCTCTTCACCTGTTCAATAGACGTGGGTGGAGTGTGAACCGGGCGATAGTTTAGTCTAAATTTTAAAAATAGTAAAAATGAAATTTAACTCGTGAATTGCGAATATCCTTTAGATATTAATATAAGTAAATTATGTTCGGGAATGTGTGTGTGTGTGTGTGTGTGTGTGTGTGTGTGTGTGTGTGTGTGTGTGTGGTAATGGATTCTTTTAAGATCTGCCCTTGAAGTTATTATTTTGAATTTTTGAATTTGAAATTTAGGATTTTTGTTTGAACAGGTAGGTTCATTTTTTTTTTTTATAAAATTTGTCCCATTCATTATTAGTTTAAACAAATTCTCTTTGGTAATTTTTTCTTGGCTGGCATCCCAGTCAACCACCTCTTTTTGGGCTTTTGAACTCTTGACTCTAGTATGGAGAAGGGCTATGTCTTCTAGTAAGAGACATAGGTATCTGTCTTCTTTCACCTTTTTACTTCCTTAAATTCAAAAATTGTTAATCTCACCCCATTTTATTTTCCTGTGGATGGAAGAATTTTTTTTAACTTCTGCCGATATAAAACCTTATAATACATTTGAATTTGATTAAATAAAATTTTCCTTTCACCGTTGCTAAAGAAGCGAGGAATTCCTCGTAGAAATGGTGTATCAACGGATTTAAATATCGAAATTTTTGTTTTATTTTACACATATATATATATGCCCTAAACCCACAAGTATCCATATATTTAGCTATTCGTGCGCATATTGTACAGTTTATAAAAAAGTGGGGAACAAATTTGGCCATAGCCAATCCTAAATTCAGGGAAAATACTGATTAAACGAACGAGAAATAAATTTTCCATCTTTTTTTTTTCTGTTTTTCTTTCATATACCAGTTAGTTTCCAGTGAAATGAAAAGATCTCTCAAAACCATACTTTTTAAAATGAAACAGGTGGTGTCTGAATTAAAGAGGAAAACATTGGACATTCCGAAAGTTAACACAAAAACAAATATGAATGCTATTATCTTCATGCATTTTTGAACAAATTCTGATGGAAACGGAAATATTATTTTTTTAAAGTTAAATAATTCTATTATTGTGTGTGTGTGTGTGTGTGTGTGTGTGTGTGTGTGTGTGTGTGTGTGTGTGTGTGTGTGTGTGTGTGTAAAAAAGAGTCATTAAAAAAGATCGTGATACTTGAAAAAAATATTAAATAAATAAATTAAAATGAGAGCAAGTCCTCCAATCCTATTTGTTACGAGAACCGGTTTGCTTTTAAAAAATTTGGATTGAAAAAGGATATGAAACAGAAAGCCTTGTTATCTATATGGGTGTGGAAAGTAATGATAGATAAGTAGTGAATAAGAAAGAAAGAAAGAAAGAAAGAAAGAAAGAAAGAAAGAAAGAAAAAGAACAACTCAGGCAGTGAAAGAAAGAAAGAAAACAACAACTCAGGCATTGAAAGAAAGAAAGAAAGAAAGAAAGAAAGAAAGAAAGAAGAAGAATAACAACTCAAAGCAGTGAAAGAAAGAAAGAAAGAAAACAACAACTAACAGGCAGTGAAAGAAAGAAAGAAAGAAAGAAAGAGAACAAGAACTCACAGGCAGTGAAAGAAAGAAAGAAAGAAAGAAAGAAAGAAAGAAAGAAAACAACTCACAGGCAGTGAATGAAAATAAAAAAGAGAGAGAGAGAGAAAGAAAGAAAGAAAGAAAGAAAGAAAGAACAACAACTCACAGGCATTGAAAGAAAGAAAGAAAGTAACCAGGTGAAAAAATAAAAACTCGTTATAAAATAGACAGAATGAAGGAAGGAGAAAAGCAGAAGAAAGGAAATAAACAAGAAAAGTCCAAAGAGGGGGGGACAGATCAGAGAGAAAGAGGGATGAATAGAAAATGTGAAGAATAGAAATTGATAAAATATGAAGGAGAATTAAGATGAAGAATAAACGAAGACAAAAATAAATAAAAGTAAAAAAAAAAGAAAAAAACGAAAAATTAAGAGGAGCAAAAAAATAGAATAAAAAGAAGGAGATAAGGGAAGAAGCAAAAAAAAAATTAAACAAAGCCAAAAATAAGAAAGAAAAAATTAAAAAAACAAAAGAAAAAAATAAAGGATATACTGAAGAAACATGGAAGATGAGGAAAAAAGAAGAAAGAAAACGTTGAAAACGAATGAAAAGAAAAAGAAAAGCTATAGAAACTGATAACGAACAAAACGAAAAGAAATTAAAAGAAAAACCGAAAAAAAAAAAAATGATATAAAGAAAAACGAATAAAAATATGAAAAAAAAAAACGGACCAAAGAAGAAAAAGAAAATAGAAGATAAAAAAGCAGAAGTATAAGGCAAAAAACAAAAAAACATATATTAAGAAAGTCTACCAATTCCTCGCATTAGTCAGTTAAGTGCCATACGTGAAACACTTATGGCACTTGGGCGATCATGTCTCGAATGAGACATGACTGACTGGGCAGAAGATTATCCCGCAGTAGGTTGCCATTGCTTTCTGCGGTAGACTGGTTGCCGGCCAAGGCTATAGAACCCAATCTGTCCTGTTATTTAACCCATAACTGGAAGGAAGAGACGGATTAATACCTTTCCTAAGGTATTTGCGCGTCAGTGAATACAATGGATTCAACTGGAATTTGAACTCGGCTCCCCGGCTTCTCGTCCCGAGCCGATATCCACTGTACCACAGCGCACATCCGCTTGCATTAGTACTCAGCCTATTAACACGTTAAAACGAAAGAAACCTAAGACTTATCCATTAACACACCCAGCTAGAGGATAGTTACACAAATTTATGCAAGTATAAAAATTGAAAAAAAAAAAAAAAAAAAAGTTAAACTATTTATTTAAAAGTAGTTGTCAAAAAGATTTTGACCCGATTTTGAAAAGCCTTCCAAACACAAAATCATATATTTGGTCAGAAATAAGAAATTTAACAGTGTTCCTCGCGAACTCAACCTAGTCGGACTCTCTGTATCGAGGCAGAGAGAAACCCAGATGAGGTTCCGCCAGAGGGTAGAGTCTCGTCTGGGATGAATAGATAACAGCCCAACCCAGTCTAAGGCAGAGTCTACGGGATATTTTTGACCGAGCTTAAGAACTCGGAAAGTTCCGCGCCAACTCAACCTAGTCGGACTCTCCGCCTCTGGGCGTAGATGAACCGAGACGAGGCTATGCCAAAGGACAGAGACTAGTCCTGAAAAAAAAATAAAAAATAAAAAAAAATAACAGAAAGGTGCCTGACCCTGCTTATGCAGGGGTCTACCGAAAACTTTTGCTGGAGCTTACGGGCTCGGGGTTCGCACATTAAATAATCGGTTTTGTGTTACATATGGCCTAAGTGAGGAGGTTTTTGGTAAATAGCCAGAGTTCCGCGCGAACTCGTGCTTGTCGAACTCTATCTGTCTTCGGTCGGAGTGAAACTCAGACGAGGCTACGCCTACGGGTAGAGTCAGGTCTGCAGAAAATCAACACCAGATCCTGCTTATGCGCGTTCTGGGGAATTTTTGCCCGAGTGTCCGTACTCGGAAAGCACACTTTAACTCGACCTCGTCTCACATCTCGCATCTGTGGGGAGGACTTGGGTAAATACCAATATATTTGGTCAAATTTTTGGAAGTGGGTTGGGCTGATAATTTTTCAGCACGCCCTCACACAAGGGAACATATGTGTGATTCCAATGAATGTCACTATTGTCTAAAAGTTCCGGATATTGCACTTTTAGCTCTACTTGTGGTGCGCCACATTAAACATAAAATTGTGTCATATTTGCCTTCGTCAGGAAGCAAACAGCAACTCCTGTCACTGTACGGAAAGAGGAGAGGTTAAAGAATTTAAAAAAAAAAAAGTCCTTGTCTGTGGTATTTAACTAAACTTATATTAAGAAAGGAGTGTTGTTGTCTCGGTTACCTGGCGTCTCGGCTGCCGTAACTTTCCCGCCGCCTTAAAGTTGTTTTCCTGTGTCTTTTCAATAAATACTTTAATTGTAATTGTTCGGGTGAGTTTTTTGCAGTGGCACCTGAACTTTATGAATTTAAGTGCAGCATTAGATTAGGAAGAACAAGGTTTCGTTATTTTACAGTTGAATGACCCGGATGCAACAGTGAGTTCTATGTTAACAGATTTTTTCTCGCATTTCTCGACTATGGGACTTTCTTCCGGCTTCTTGCCTTACAGTCAAGTTTGATCTTGAAAAATTTAAATGCAATGTCAATCGTAATCTTCCGTCTTCCTGATTACTTTAATTCTTTTATTCTTGCGAAAAAATGATGCCTCTGTTTTCTAAAACTTTCACACCCAGTAAACATTTTTATCTTGTACCTTACTACTATGCATAGGGTGAATTCGATTAATATGCATATATATGTTAGAAAAAATATCGTCGTCGTCTTGCGGCCTTGGCCGAGATAGAACTCACTACACCCCTCCAGTATTACCTATGCAGTTGGAACCCTGGCGCAATTTTTGTAGCGAAATTCATAATCTTGTCAAATAGCTGAATACTTGATGTTTCGCCAGGGCTACCAAGGGTGTTTTTATTGTGACACCAACACTAGTTGGGTTGTCTCCAGGCCCCATCCTGTTATTTAACCCATAACTGGAGGGAAGTGACAGATTAATACCTTTCCCAAGGGTACTAGTGCTTAAGTAAATGCAGGGTACTCAACTGGAATTCGAATTCGGCTCACCGATTTCTCTTTCCAGGCCGATATCCACTGCACCACAACGCACATCCGTCACTGTAAGAAAAAATATACGCCCTCCCCCAGGATTCGAACCTGTGTTCCCTAGAGAAAACCGTTATATCTGATGTGCCTTAAACTGCTCGACCACATAGTACCTCCTGATCAGACAAATCTCGAATAGTACTTTCGAAAACATATTTCTCCGATTTTCGAAATATAGATAGATGTTTCGTAGCCTAAACAACGACATCTTTTAGGAAATGCATTAAATCTAACATTTTTAATTAATTTTTTTAAACATTATTTTAAATGGGTACTCATATTTGATCAGATGCTCTGTTTTTATTATTAAACTATACATTTATTTACAGCAACCGGGCTGAATATTCAGAAAATCCTTTTTTTTTTTCTTTTTTTTTTTTTGTTTGTTTTAATCATATCATCCCAAGCAAGAGTAAAATGATTGGAAAAGGGAAAGCCGGGAACCACATCCTAAACAGAAAACAAGGAATAAGGCTCTTCACTTGTTCAAAAGACGTGGATGGAGTGTGAACCGGGTGAAAGTTAAGTCTATCTACTCCAATTGAGAAAAAAAAAAAAGAAAAGAAAAAAAAGTGAACGATAGGAAAAAAAAAAAAAGAAAAATATGCATCCTCTGACAGGATTCGAAACTGTGTCGCCTAAGGGAAATCGTCATTAGATTTGATATGCCTTAGACCAAACAAAACTCGAATAGCATTAATAATACTTTAGACCATTACATAATGATATTGAGAATACCGTAAACGGTTTATGTAAGAAAGGAACAAATTTGAATATAAAATGAAACAAAAAAGACGTTTATAATTACAATCAATAAAGTACACTTGAAATTCCCGACACTCATAATAAGGAATAAGGGCTTGGAAAATTTGATACGTGTCGGAAATATTGAAGAGAAAAAGAGCATATTTTTTTAATCGTTTCACCCCAAGCAAGGCGGTACTGCTACTGATGAACAGGGGGCTACATAAGGGAGTTAAAGTTTTAGGCAGGAGGAGAATGAAGACAAAGACGAACCGGCTACAGTGGGGTGACAGAGAAAGGGCAAAAGAAGGATCGGAACACAGGTATGAAGACAGTTGGGAAGGCAGAATGAAAAACGAAAATAACAAGATACAAGGGATGATGTAGAAAGGACTGGAGTCAAGTGGATAAGAGATGGGAATTAACATCATTTAAATTCCTGTAGGTTGTATCTGTCAGTAAAGTAATATGGAAGGAAGTTCCACAGGCGGGAAGTGCGAGAAAGGAAGCTGTTGGTGTAGAATTGTCACCTGCATTTGGTTGATCTAACTGCAAATAGGCGGGACCTTGTTGCAAGTCTGGTTGCACGAGTAAATTCTTGTGGAAGAGGCACCAGTGACCTAGGTTAGTCGAGCTGCCAGGTCGTGACCGATCACATTACAGATTCTCCTTTGGATCATGTCGAGAATACTGAGATGAACAGCAGCATAGTTGATCTAGCGAAAAAAGATTGCTAACATTGCAGCACGTCGCGGTTTCCAAATTGTGTAGGATATAGTGATTTATTAAGAGTATCTTAGATGTGGTACACCCAGTGAGGACCCAACTGACAGTCGCAATCGATCGTGCAAGACAAGCTTGCTAAGCATTATGCAACCGTGAAGTGCTACCAGCGTCTAAGATATAAGCTTATTAACGATATCTCGCATTTCAAATGGTCTATTATTTCAAGACGTCTAGGATTTAAGAGGAATGTGTCTGGTCACCTATTATTTCGGTTTCTCGACACTTTTATGATTTAAAATCTTTATTTAAGTTTTATCTCCTATTTAAGAAAAAAATGAGCACGTTTGGCTTTTCTAAGTATGCACTGAGAAGGAGAAGAATGACTTTTCTTTAGCAAAAATTAGCCAAAGACAATGCAGAGACGCAGTGTGGGATTACAACGTAATTTAATTCGCCATTGTTTAGTTCAGAGCTCAAGTTCCTCAATAGCTGAAAGAGGAAGCTTTCAGCCATGTCATATCCTGTCTCCCTCTCCTCTCTCTCTCTCTCTCTCTCTCTCTCTTTCTCATGTTCACACACACGCAAGCAACAACGCACAAGTGTGAAATGAAAACTTTTTAATATGCAACAATTTACCAATCGCACACACTATATATATATATATATATGAAAACTTTTATAAATGCGACAATTTAATCAATTTAACCAAATTACGCATGTGCGTTGTTACTTGCTTATATATATATACATATAACAAGAAAATATAGATTAAGGGCAGTAAAAATCCCTGCTCGAAGGTTCTAGGCAACAAAAGTGCTCAATACTATCCTGAGGAAGTAGAGCAAAAATTTATAATTAGGAACAGTATTCAGTGGTTTTCCGTGTCTAACGGTCGAAACCCAGGTAGTGAGATACGGATCCAAAACAAGTGTAAGTATATATATATATATATATATAGAGAGAGAGAGAGAGAGACAGAGAGAGAGACAGAGAGAGAGAGACAGAGAGACAGAGAGAGCAAAGTGGAAGGAGTTTACTTGTGACGTGTTTCGTCTTTCAGGACTTCATCGGATTAATTTTGTTATGCTTGTACGAATAGATTTGTTTTCCAATGAAGGCCGGAAAAATATCTACTTAAATACGAGTATCGATAAAAACTAATGTACAAACAATTCATTTCAAATTGTAGATAGGGGTCGCAGTTTCGAATCCTGCCGAATGACACATTTTCGTAATAAAAATTTATCTTTTAATAATCAGGCCAGTAGATATAAATATATAATACTGTTTAATTAAAAACAGAATATCTACTTAAATACGAGTATCTATAAAAAATAATATTCAAACAATTCATTTCATATATATATATATATATATATATATATATGAAATGAATTGTTTGAACATTATTTTGGGAATATTTACGCTCTCACACCCTGATTGAACACTCTGGAAGAATGGTAGACTTTGAAAAACAGTAGCTACTCTGGCATTTAAGCATCGCTCATTCAGCAAAATGAATTAGAGCACTCTAGCTATTGGGCGCGTCTAATGATAATATATGCGCTAAAAGGTCTGCCTTCTTCCACCGAACGCCCATAGCCCCGAGGTAGAATCGCCAACTGACGCCAATTCGCTCGGGTTTCAATCCTGGGTTAAAAAAGCATTCGGCTGTCTAACTGTACCGATGAGCTGTGATACAGCGAAACAGATCTGTCTGCGGATGACTATATATATATATATTGCATGAACATATGTAAGAGTTTGTCTCTTAATTGTAAACTGATTCTTCATAAAAACATCTTGGTTTGTTGAAACTTAAATATGCTTACACATATTAAGTTTTTTATGCATATCACTTTTTATTACATTTATCGTAGATTTGGTGTAAGATTTATTTTACGTTTCTTTCTGGGAAAATAGTCACAAAAGTTGTAAATTATATTGTCCTAGAATTGAAATAGAAAGAGCACTATACTCCCACGTCTATGCGTAAAAGAAAATCTTTACAGACAGCCGTATGTACAGACGTCCGGAAATTATGTAATATTAACAACAACAGCAAAAAAAAAAAAAAAACTTTGCTGGAACAATGACGCTTTGTTTCCCCTTAAGACCTCACACACTTATACCTGTCTTCATTCCACTACTGAAAGGGATCCACATCAGCTGTCTCGCTTCATTCTTCCTAAAAGTTTTCTGGGTGCTTACGTATTATCGGGAGGACCTTTAAAAAAACGACTCAAAAATTAAAGTAAATTATTTATTGAAACGGTTAAAACAATAAAATAACATTACATTTGTAATTCCGGAGGCCAGAACGTCGCAATTGCTTCCAAAAGTGAATCAAAGACATCAGTACAGGCAACATGCTTCCGCCACATGAATTCGGCCAAATACGACTCCAAATGGTGACGTGCAGTGCCACAGTGCTTCTTGTTTCGCCACTTTGTCGATCCCCATAGGCGTTCCACTGTCTGCGTATGAGCCCCGGTGTTCGAATCCACAAAGTTGTACTTGTGGTTGACGTTGAGGTGATGAAAGCCTGATTTTTCCAGTTCCTTGGTGTTAAAAGTAAAAATCAAAGGTCCTCCCGATAATACGTAAGGACCGTTTTCTGCAGTAATAACCAAATCCGTATTGTGAGAGAGAGAATTGACATAGTTGCATGATCAGGAGTTATTTTCTTTTAATTATTTCACCCCAAGCAAAGAGATAAAACTTCTATGTCACAAGGTTGATCAAATCAGTTGAGTGCCATACGTAATACACGCTTGGCGAAGATTATCCCGTAGTAGTATGCCATTGCTTTCTGCGGTAGATTGGTAGCCAGCCAAGGCTATAGAACCCAATCTTCCCTACTATTTAACCCATAACTGAAGAGAAGAGACAGATTAATACCTTTCCCAAGGGTATTTGTGAGTAAGTAAATGCAATGAATTCAACTCGAATTTGAACTCGGCTCCCCTATTTGTCGACCCGAGTCGATATCCACTGCACCCCAACGCACATCCTAATCAATCAGTTAAGTACCATACGTGATATACGCTTGGGAGGATCATGTCTCGAAAGAGACATGACTGAGTGGGCAGAAGATTATCTCGCAGTAGGCTTCCGTTACTTTCTGTGGTAGACTGGTTTCCAGACAAGGCTATAGAACCCAATCTGTCCTGTTATTTAACCCATAACTGGAGGAAAGAGACGGATTAATGCCTTTCCCAAGGGTATTTGTGCGTAAGTAAATGCAAGGAGTTTAACTAGAATTCGAACTCAGCTCCCCGATTTCTCGTTCGAAGCCGATATCCACTGCACCACAACGCAATGAGAAATAAAGTAAACATTATTAAGAGAGGCGATTAGAAGAACAGAAATTAAGGAGATCAAATATGACGATTGACATTGCAATTAAATTTTTTGAAAATTAACGTCAACTGCAAAGCAAGAAGCCAGAGGAGAATCCCACAAGCTAGAGTAAATGTTAGCATAGAACTTAGAGTTACATATAGAAATTTCAATTTAAAATGGTAAGAATTTGCCTCAAAATCTAGTGGGCTTAAACTCGTATCAATAAGGAAAGTTAATCAGAACATTTACGATGAAAGTATTTATAGAAAAGGCAGAGGGAAGCTACGTTACAGTAGTGGGAAAGTGAGTGAAGCCGGGATACCAGATCAGTACCGATAACATTGCAGATTCTGTTTTTGATTTTATCAAGAATCTCTAAATACATCGCAGAAGAAGAACATTATTCATTACATTCACACAGTGCTCAAGCTCATCGTTTGTTTTTTGAACATAATCTCCTTCAGTCTTGATGCACCTAATTTAATAAGAAATTAATCACACAGATAATAATAATAATTTATAATTTATTGTAATCGTCTTTCGAGATTGAGATCAGTTGCCTTTTTTAATGTGAACTCTGAACTAATAAATATTAATCACATAGATCGAATTTTATCTTCCTTCTTGTCACGTTCTCCTTAATCTCATCCACAGCATTTCGATGGCGAGTTTCTCTTTGGAGATTTAACAAGTACGAGAAATGAGAGTCGATAAAATTCGGTGATGTGATATTATGAAAATGCGACGGTCACAAAGTACAAATTCTCTTGCGTATTGCTTTTATCAACATAATCTCCTTCATTGTCAATGCACTTAATTCATGATGAATATCAGTCGCATAACCCGGATACTATTCAGTGAAAATTTCACATAAAAACTCATCTATCCTCGTAATTATTTGCAGTGTGACAAATAAGAGGCAAACTCGCTATTTTTTACTTCTATTGTTTATCCGACGCAGCAACAAAGAGCCGCTCAAGGTAGAGGGGCAGTGAATTGCTTACTGGAGCATTACAAAGTAATGAACATTTTTTCCAGCATCTTTAACGACGGATTGCATATATGATTGATCAATTTATTCATTTTTACGGCTTATCAACCCACTGAAGGTTGTTTAAACCAAGAAAATATTTTTAGTTTATGAGATTTGTTTTAGATAATAATGGTTTTCTAATACTAGTCTTACTTACTAACCCATAACGTGGAGAAAGAAAAGGTGGATCCATACACCTAATTTACAGCACCTGCTACTCCCAAGCATTCACCCAATTGCTTAACTTCGGTGATCGTATTGGAATTGGCGTTTCAACGTGATGTGGCCGTAAGCCCATTATACCATTTTACAGTACCTGGTATTCCCAAGTGGTCACCCATCTATGTACAGACCAGGCTTAGCGTTGCTTAACTTCGATGGTCGTATGGAAATCGGTGTGGCCGTTAACACATTAGGCCATCTTACAGCACCTAGTATTCCCAAGCGATCACCGATCTACGTACTGACCAGCTTCTACTTTGCTTAACTTCGGTGACCGTACAGGAATAAGTGATGTGGCCGTAAGCCTCGTATATACGAGTTCCACTTGAGACCTTGTGGTCGCGTTGAAGACTTTGAATTTTGTCATGCCCGGAAAAAGAGGGTTAATGCAGTAGTTATTTTTCTGAATGAATCACCTGCATAAGTGTCCTTGTGCCAGACAAAGTTAAGCTTATTTAATATCGATATGTAATATGAATCTGTTACTGTATTTGTTCGTATATATCCTGCTCTTGTTTTTATCAAAATTTTAAGCATAAAGGATAAGAGAATATATTATAAACGACAATTAAATGTTAAGTTTTTCGGCCATATTGAGAATGCTATACCCAGAAATTAGTTATATCTTTTGTATAAACTAACAACAAAGAATTTAAATATCTAAACAAACGCTGTGTCTGTTTAAAACAAATCCGTAATTAAACATTGCATTTATTTATTTTTTTTTTAATGCTACACTAAAACGTCATGACAGCTACAGTCAGGTCGATGCTGTTCTCGTTCACAAGCCCTTCTTCCACAAAATTAATGTCGTTATCACTGCCGTCCTGTGCATTCTTGGTTCGTTTTAATGATTATGCCAAAATATTTTTAGTGATGCTCTGCTAGAGAATATCAACTAGTCACTGGAAAGGATGCGTGTGTTTCTCTGCTATTGGAAAACAGCAATTGCCTTGCCTGACAAACAATGATTGTTGGTTGCTTGCTTTGTTTTTATGGCAAATCAACCTCGGCGGGTCATTTATTGCCAACTAAATTTTATTTATTTATTGCTGGTAATACCTTTTTCTTTCAACAATTTATTGCTGTTTTTATATAGGTTTTGTGTCTTGTAATACTTTTTTCTTTCCGAGTATCAAGATTCATTGGGATTTGTTTTTAAGAGCAAAAGGCAGAATCCCCAAGTCCTAGCCTGTTATTTAGCCCATAACTGGGGGGAAGGGACGGATTAATACCTTTCCCAAGGGCACCAGTGCTTAAGTGAATGCAGGGTATTCAACTGGAATTCGAACTCGGTTCACCGATTTCTCTTTCCGAGTTGATATCCACTGCACCATAACGCACATGCGTCACTAAACGCTTACAGCACCTGGTATTCCCAAGTGGTCACCCATCTAAGTACTGACCAGGCTCAACGTTGCTTAACTTCGTTGATCTTAAAAACATGATCGCGCAAGCATGTATCACGCTTTTGCTTTTATTACTGTAAATTTTGACGCTTAGTCATCTAGTGACATCCATTCACACAAACTCGTTGAATAGATATATCGCTATTTGTCTAAGCTTCTTTTACATTCACTATACACTGTGTGTGTTAAATTCGCCAACCCTTCTTTCCTTGATATTTGTTCCAGAAACGATATCTGATTGCATGTATATTCTTGCTAGTTTTCCCCACCTCCCGGTTGAAGTAGATAGATCTATCGCCCGATTCACACTCCACCCACGTCTATTGAACAGGTTAAGAGGCTCATCCCTTGTTCCTTGTTTAGGATGTGGTTTCCAGTTTTCTCTTTTCCAATCTTCTCACTTTGTTTTTTGTTTTTTTTCAATTGGAGTAGATAGATCTATCGCCCGGTTCACGCTCCACCCACGTCTATTGAACAGGTTAAGAGGCTCATCCCTTGTTCCCTGTTTAGGATGTGGTTTCCAGTTTTCTCTTTTCCAATCTTCTCACTTTGTTTTTTGTTTTTTTTCAATTGGAGTAGATAGATCTATCTATCGCCCGGTTCACGCTCCACCCACGTCTATTGAACAGGTGAAGGGGCTTATCCCTTGTTCCCTGTTTAGGATGTGGTTTCCGGCTTTCTCTTTTCCAATATTCTCACTTTGTTTTTTTTTTTCAACTTGAATAGATAGATCTATCTATCGCCCGGTTCACACTCCACCCACGTCTATTGAACAGGTTAAGTGGCTCATCCCTTGTTCCCTGTTTAGGATGTGGTTTCCGGCTTTCTCTTTTTCAATCTTCTCACTTTGTTTTTTTTTTCAATTGGAGTAGATAGATCTATCTATCGCCCGGTTCACACTCCACCCACGTCTATTGAACAGGTTAAGAGGCTCATTCCTTGTTCTCTGGTTAGGATGTGGTTTCCGGCTTTCTCTTTTCCAATCTTTTCACTATTACGTAGCCCTCTGCGCATCAGTGGCATTATCGCCTTGCTCGGGGTGATACGATTTAAAAAAATAAAAAAGCTAAGACATGTCTCCTCTATTGCTACAATCGTGACCTCTTTTAGTCTATGCTCAACTGTTATCTATCCTACATATCCTCATAATATTCCCTTCTTATTTCCTCTCCTTTATGCTCTCTACTTAATTTACCCTAATAATTAATATCTCTTCCGTCCATCGATCAAAATCATTCAGTAACGACCTAACTCTAATGACTCTTGGACCTGTATTTGGTAAACAATGGCGTAATAATATGAAATAACGGAAAATAGTAAGTGTCATTCTAGTTTCAATTTTAGTTAAAACTTCAGTCAGTCAGTTAAGTGCCATACGTGATACATGCTTGCGCGATCATGTCTCGAAAGAGACATGACTAACTGGGCAGAAGATTATCTCTCAATAGGTTAACATTGGTTTCTACGGTAGGCTGTTTGCCAGCAAGTCTATAGAACCCAATGTATCCTGTTATTTAACCCATAACTGGAGGGAAAAGACGGATTAATACCTTTCCCAATGGTATTTGCGCTTAAGTGAATTTAACTGGAATTCGAATTCGGCTCCTCGATTTCTCGTTCCGAGCCGATATCCACTGCACCACAACGCATATCCCATTAAAACTTACGAAACAGATAAAAATTTGATGGAATATTGAATTTTGTTTGAATTTAGTTGTTTCAGATTCTGAAAAGTCAGTATCTACGAGAGATGACCTTTCTATACTTTCGTAGGGTTGCGTATTATGCGTAAAGAATTAATGTATTTGAAGAGAATATTTAACGCTCCTTATATTAAAACGTATCCTAAGGTAAAATTATGAGGCTGCATCAAATTTTAGCACTCATTTTTTTCCAAACGTAACTTGTGCATTAAGATGGCGACTTCCAATCAATATCCTTTGGGAAAAATATACCCACTTATTAACACAAGGTATGTGATTAACTAATCTTTTAAGATAGGTAGATAGATCAGTTTAGTCAGTTAAGTGCTATACACGCTTGAGCGATCATGTCTTCTTCGATTCATTACTGACTAGACAAGATTTTCCCGTAGGTTGCAATTTCTTTCTGCAACCTACCTGCATATAATGATGATGTAAATGAACATCGAAATACTGAAAACACATATATATTGATAGGCTACAAACATTTTTTTTTTTATGTATAATTTATATTATATTTAATAGGTCTGTTTAAATCAACTTTGTGTGCATTAGGTTTTCTAATTTAGCGACCCTTTCAAGTTCTTTCATTGCATATACTTTGATTTTTTATTGGGTAATTAGCAATATATATATATATATATATATATATATATATATATATATATATATATATGTGTGTGTGTGTGTGTGTGTGTGTGTGTGTGTGTGTGTTTAGTTTCTTTTACGTCTTTTAATAGTTTTACACTCGCTGATACTGGTTTATTTTGTTTCGAGTGAAGTTTAATGCATCATCCACTGATGTTACCTGCCTAATGCAGTTTATCCGTCGGTCTCAAGAATTTCTGGATTGTGGGATTTTCTTGTCCACATTGCAAGAAAACAGAAAAAAATAATTGTGAACCAATAGATGTAAAAAAAAGAAATTACTTTGAAAAGAAAAACAAAACTTCGTTTCTCTTGTTTTGTCAACTAAGTCAAAATGTAAAATGCGTTCTGAATATTATTAACTATATAATACAAGGCATAAGAGCCACTCAATATAGAGGGTTACTGCGTTGGATTATAGTAGCGTAGGAAAGCGCAAGCGTGAAGAAAATATAGCTGAAGTAGACTTTAAAAGGAAACAGAAAAATTCAGACAAGAAGTAAATCTCAATTTATATTCATAAATGTTCAAATGTAAGGGAAGAAGTGTAAAACGGGCAATAGACAAAACTACTCCTATTGGGAAGCATGTAAATAAATAGTAAATAAAATTTAAGTGCAGACGTTATAAGTACAGAGCTGAAAATACCTTTAAAAAGAACCGGATACGCAATTCTAAACTGGAAACAAGGGATAAACATCAACTCTTCTTCAGAAAAACAGGAAAGAGGCGTTAGAAGTACAGAGTTGAAGAAGACTTTAGAAGGAACCGGAAAACAAATCTTAAACGGGAAACAAGGGATAAAATCCTTCTTCCGCCCAAAAGACGGGGTGGATACATTAAGATTATGGAATTGAAGGAGACTTTAGAAGGAACGGAACACCCAAACCAAAACAGGAAACAAGGGATAAACTCCTGCTTCCGCTCAAAAGACGGGGTGGATACATTAAGATTATGGAATTGAAGGAGACTTTAGAAGGAATCGAACACCCAAACCAAAACAGGAAACAAGGGATAAACTCCTTCTTCCGCTCAAAAGACGGGGTGGATACATTAAGATTATGGAATTGAATGAGACTTTAGAAGGAAACGAACACCCAAACCAAAACAGGAAACAAGGGATAAACTCCTTCTTCCGCTCAAAAGACGGGGTGGATACATTAAGATTATGGAATTGAAGGAGACTTTAGAAGGAACCGAACACCCAAACCAAAACAGGAAACAAGGGATAAACTCCTTCTTCCGCCCAAAAGACGGGGTGGATACATTAAGATTATGGAATTGAAGGAGACTTTAGAAGGAACCGAACACCCAAACCAAAACAGGAAACAAGGGATAAACTCCTTCCTCCGCTCAAAAGACGGGGTGGATACATTAAGATTATGGAATTGAAGGAGACTTTAGAAGGAACCGAACACCCAAACCAAAACAGGAAACAAGGGATAAACTCCTTCTTCCGCTCAAAAGACGGGGTGGATACATTAAGATTATGGAATTGAAGGAGACTTTAGAAGGAACCGAACACCCAAACCAAAACAGGAAACAAGGGATAAACCTCTACTACTGTTCAAAGACTGGATAGAAGTTAGAAGGGTAGAGCTGAAGTAAACTTAAAAAGGAACTGGAAAATTAATTAAGTTTGATTTGACGTCTTTTGGGTGAGGTCAATGACAAAAGTATAGAGATTGTCCTTTTAAAGATAAAAAAATGTTTTAATTGCGATAAATTGGGACACAGAAGTTCCCACTGCAGGATTAAGAATAAGACAAAAAAAGTTTTGTAAAAATTAGCAAGTCTGATGAACTAGAAAGCCGTAACATCAGAAAATATATTGAAGTACAAATATTTAACAAAAATATAAGGCTACAGCTCGATTCGGGTTCAGACTTATCCATAAATAATTATCAAGTATGATAAAAAAAAAAAAAAGAAAAACTGGGTAGGCCGAATTTGTTAAAAACTAACTGAATAGCTAAAAAGTGTAACCCGTGACCCTATTAAGTTTATAGGCGAAATTATAACGAACGTGTCATTCAGAGATAAAACTTTAAGACTAAAGGTGTATATTATGAAAATACGGGTAATTTGTTCGGGACTGATTGGTTAGAACAGTTTTAACTTTTGGATATGCCTATTAGCTCATTTTGTCAAAAAGTCGAAAATTTGACTGACGAAACAAAAAAGTTGAATGGTGAACTTAAGAAAAATTTCCCGACGTTTTCAGAGGAAGACAAGGAAAATGCCTAAAAATGTCTATAAGTTTGTGTTAAAGCCAGACGTAAACCCATTTTTAAGAATAAACTCAACGTTCTATTTGCCTTCTTAGATCAAATTGACGAAGAACTAAATGGACTTGAGGAAATAAGAGTTCTGGAAAAGGTCGAATATAGTGAATGGGCACAGTTTAAATTTAAAAAGAGCAAAGAAATTCGTGTATGTGCTAAATCATTCCTGATAAATTTCAATCCCTGGCTTAAAAACAACCGTCCTTGGTCGTGGATACACATTGATTTTGCTGATCTACTTGATGGTTTTTACTACCTTGTAGTAGTCGACTGTTATTCCAAGTTGCAAGAGATACTGAAATGTAAGAAGCCGACCGCCGAGGTGACATTAACTTTTTTGCGCTAGCTATTTTCCCGTTTCGGAGTTGTTGGCTGTATTGTAACAGACAATACCACACAGTTCACATCCTGTGAATTTAAGTTGAATTCATTGCATTCATTGCATTCACTTACGCGCAAATACCCTTGGGAAAGGTATTAATCCGTCTCTTCCTTCCAGTTATGGGTTAAATAACAGGACAGATTGGGTTCTATAGCCTTGACTGGCAACCAGTCTACTGCAGAAAGCAACCTACTGCGGGATAATTTTCTGCCCAGTCAATCATGTCTCTTTCGAGACATGATCGCCCAAGCGTGTTTCATGTATGGCACTTAACTGACTGACCTTCTAAAACCTAAGAAAAGATACCTTCTAAAAACTAAGAAAAAATACCTTCTAAATTCTAAGAAAGGAGTACAGAACTGTTATGCAGTATCAATACCCCTCTATGGCAGTGAATATTGGGTAAGATGAAGAAGAAACTTACAACAACAGAAATTTGCTGTATTTGCATTATTCGGACTATTGTTCTCATCTTTGGTGCCATTTGTACGACGTTTAGGCTGTAGTACGCTCCGGACTTTTTCAGGTGCTAGGAATTTCGAATCGAACCATTTATTACAATCACTGGAGTATATCATTCTCATTCTTGCGTAGTAGTAATGCCACGATTGGAATCATGAGTTATTTCCCTCTAACCCTGCAAGTTACTTGTTTCCCACTGCTTTAGCCTGGTATTGAACTCACAACTCTTTGGGTCAAGTCACAGGAACTAACCAACGTCTATAGCCACTGAGCCATGGACAAAAACAAATTAATTTTTGGGAGTTATAAACCTAATGCAAAGTAATCTTTTTTTACCAGCGTTCATATTGCAATTTTTTATGTTAATGGCTTTCAGCAGTATTTTTATGAGGACAATAGTCCGAATAATGTAATTACTGTAAATACTACCTTATCTCAGAAATATAGACAAACAGAAATTTGGTTCTACATAAGGATGCTGAGAATACCATTGATCGAACATTTGAGTAACAAAGGGAGTTCAGTATCAACAAAAAGGAAACTTATACTGAACATCAACACGGAATCGCTGACATGACTGTGATACTTAATGAGAAAGGCAGGCTTGGAGAGTTTGATACTCACAGAACAAACTGAAAGCAACGCACAAGGAAAGCAACGCACAAAGTATCTGGCTATCTTGAGCGATAGGATTACAGAGCAGGGTTTCGGGAGTGATGGCAAAATGGCAAAAGTTATTAATAGACGGGAAATTGTGAAGAGCCATGATCGCCAACATCAAGGAATTCCCATGTATCTAAATTGCTACATCTTTTTGTTTTCGGTGTTGTTCTCATTTGTCAAGCGATAATAACCTCCGTCACTCAGTGAAATATTTTATTTTATCTTATATTTGTTTATTTATTTTTTACTAATGTTCATCCCATACAAGGCCCAATACAAAAGTACGCATGAAAGTGTAGGAAGGATAGTAGATTTGGAACTATGCAAGCCTAGCATGGAAATATTCCTAGAAAAGTTATAATAAACAAAAGCAGAATAAATATAGTTCCCACAGTATTTCGCATACTGGGCCCCACGACGTGGTGTAAAGGTTAGCAAGCTTGTCTTGCTGAGCACCTAGTACAACTGAGTAGTGAGTTCCATCCACACTAGGTCCCTCATACTTTCAGCCTTGTGCCACATCTAAGCGGTGCTTAGAAATTTAATTTTTTTTTTTTTCACAGCCCATAGACCTTTAGTTAGACATAACGGAGAGAGAAAATTGACAAATATCCCAAACTTTTTTAACACCTAGTGAACTATTAGATTGTGAACATACCTCTTGTTTTTGACGGTTACTCAACAATCTCTTTCAGTTAGCCCTAACTTTAGTGGCTCTTGTGCCTTGTATGGGATGAACATTAATAAAAAATAAATAAACAACCATAAGATAAAATAAAATGTTGCTCTTGGTGGCGGGGGTCATTATCGCTTGACAAATGAGAACAAGTTTGTCACGAAACTGCGAAAGCTTTTTAAAATCTCAAGGTCACATTTTGAGGGCATTAAGTGAATACTTTGTTTTAATTGGCTCGTGGGTTGTTTTCAGTTTTGACAAAGCTATTAAGTGATTGAAGAGAAATAATCACGAGGAAGAGGAAGAGGGGACAGAAAAGGACGAAGAAAGCAAGAGGGAGGAGAATAGAGTCGAGAGCATGGAAGAAAAGAGGGGTGAGGCAGAGAGGAGAAATAAAATGTTTTAAAATGAAAAAGAAGGTGTAAGATGAAAAGAAGAAGAGAGAGAAAGAGAAAAAAGGAAAAAGAAAAGTAGTAATAAAGAGAGAAAGGAGACCGAACGAATAAATGAATGAATGATTGAATGAATTAATGAATAAATGAATGAATGAATGAATGAATGAGAAGTCTAGAAAAAGTTCGAAAACATATGGTACATTTAAGAAAAGTTCCTGCCTATAATTCATATTCCAAAAAGGTTTCAGTTTTAATTGAAGTAGATAGACTAAACTATCGCCCGGTTCACATTCCACCCATGTCTATTGAACAGGTGAAGAGGCTCATCCCTTGTTCCCTGTTTAGGATGTGTTTTCCGGCTTTCTTTTTTCCAATCTTTTCACTGTTTTATTTTATTTTATTTTTTTCAATTGGAGCAGATAGACTAAACTTTCGCCCGGTTCACACTCCACCCATGTTTATTGAACAGGTGTAGAGGCTCATCTCTTATTCCCTGTTAAGGGTGTGGTTTCCGGCTTTCTTTCTTTTTTCCAATCGTTTCACTGTTTTCTTTTTCTTTTTCTTTTTTCAATTTGAGTAGATAGACTAAACTATCTCACGGTTCACACTCCACCCATGTCTATTGAACAGGTGAAGAGGCTCATCCTTTGTTCCCTATTTAGGATGTGGTTTACGGCTTTCTTTTTTCCAATCTTTTCACTCTTATGTAGCCCCCTGCACATCAGTGGCGTTACCGCCTTGCTCGGGGTGATATGATTAAAAAAAAAAAAAAGAAGTTATTCTGAATAAAATTAAATCAGTTTAAAGCCATAATTATGAAGCTAAACTCGCAAGAAGTTTTGGATGAGTTCATTTTCACAGGCTGTTTCATTAATGTGATTTTTGGGGGATCTATCGCCTAGGTTCACACTCCACCCACGTCTATTGAACAGGTGAAGAGGCTCATCCCTTGTTCCCTGTTTAGGATGTGGTTTCCGGCTTTCTCTTTCCCAATCTTTTCACTCTTACGTAACCCCTTGCGCTTCAGTGGCGTTACCGTCTTGATCGGGGTGACATGATTAAAAAAAAAAATTTTTCACAAGAAATCCCTATTTACAGTTGATAAGCCTTTTTTTCTTTTTCCTCTTTTCCTTCTCTTTTTTTTTCTTCTGTTTCTTTTTTTAATTATTCATTTTGTTTTTGTTCTTTCTCTCTTTTTTCTTCTTTTCTTCTTCGTTTTTGTTGTTGTTGTTGTTCTTTTTCTACTGCTGCTACTTTTACTGTTAGTTCCCCTAACAGAAAACCCGAGTATATTTTTGTATATTTTTTGATACATTATTATCTTAGTATCACTGAATATCTTACTATTTTTATGTTTTTAGGCTATTGTTGATGCAGACACCATTTGATCTAATCCAAATCGTTTGCACAGTTCTAAGTCTATGACTGTTCCTACCCTTTCGTACGTATATATGCATTTTATTTATTTATCTATTATCTGTATTACTAGTCTCCTTATACAGAGTTAACTACACTCTATTGCAATTGCATAACTGTATTTTGCATGACGCATTCCATATGTGCCGCAAAGGAAGGGCATGAAAGGAAGTGGGTGGGTCATGTCCTGGCAACATGAGGTTCACCTTAACCAAATTCAGGCCATCGACGCTTTCTTCCACTCTGATTTTCTTTCACCTCCAGCAAACTCATGCTTAATTCACCCCAAAATAAAAATTTATATTTATTAATATTCACACCAAATTATCCCAGAGATAGGCTCTTCCATTGCACTCCGGTTTGGTTGACCTTTGCGATCGACCCAAATGTGGGCCACTCAGGTGCGCTATTTCTAAATGTGGGGTCGGCATTCACGCTCACCACGATAAACACGCAAATTTAAATTCTAAACAATATCAAAACATAAAAATGTACTGATTAAATTGTAATAGTTAAACCATTTAAACCTATATTAATATATATATATATATATATATATATATATATATATATATATATATATAATAATAATAAAACCGACTCTGTACGTATTCTAATCTTAAAATGTTACACAAGAAACTTTTAAAGACTATGAATAACCAGCAGAATCTAACTCCGTTATCGTCCTCGGCTATAGAGCTTTGGACAAAGAGGGGAAAAAAAAGAAAACTGCGTAGGACCGACAATGCATACGGTTCTTCACAGTAAAGAAAAAAAAACCCTCGAACGGAACGAACCACCAGGAAAGAAAAGTGCTCGATACTAAACTAACCAAAAAGTGTTAACAAAAAGGCAGTTACGCAGAGCAAAAACACACGAAAAAAACCGCGGTAGGTCTTGGCGATCTTGCGATTTTTTTCGTATATATATATATATATATATTGTAACAAAGTTGTGGAACTCGTAGGTTTTTTAACCTGCTGTTCATGCATTTAATTTTATAAAGTACAATACTTTATATATATATATATATATATATATATATATATATATATATATATCGGAAATTGCACAGACTACGCCTAAAAACAGTACCAATATTACAGCAGTAAAAATATATTTCAATAATATTTAAAAATTGACTCCATCTCCTTTGAAATATACCTCTTGGTAATGCGGTATATGTTCGGGTTTTCCGGAAAGATCTTCGTGTTGTTGCGTGAACATCTTCAAGAACAAATGAACGAAGTTTTTTCCACAATTACTAGGGCGTTACAGATTTTTTAGCCGCTCTGGAATCTCACTCTCGACCGGACCTGAAACGCTCATTCCAATTGAAATCTTTTGCTCGACCTAAAAAGACGTTCGTTAAAACATGATGAAGCACTTCTAGGATATCCATAAAACATTTTCCGAGCTTTATCCACGAATTTTTTTTGACATCGTAATGTTCGCAAAAGCCATTCCAACAACGATACCGAGTCTCGAAATAATGAGTTTTAGTTGTGTGTATATTTCGTCCAATATAGGTAAAATCTTCAAACTTATCGACAAACATTTCCCATGATTCAGCGGACAGAAATAGCCTAAAGCTGCACAGAAAATATGCAAACCTTAAAAAACAACTCAACAGAAAAAAAAACAAAAAAAACGCGAGTACATTCAGTTAATTTATAACCCCCACACATAACTGCAGAAAAAAGTTCAAATGCCCACTAAATAGCAAAATGCCTAACAGCTACCGTCCTATACTAAGCTACTGTTAAACCGATAACAGTCTAAGATGGTCCTGATAAAAAAGAAACTACTAGGAAAAGAGAAACTATACGAAACATTGTTTAACAACGTAAAAATGAAAATAACCCGGTTCCAATCCTCCCTCTTCTTTTGGACATGAGTAGAGGCTCATGTTTCCTGTTTAGGAAGGAGTTTCATATTTCTTTCTTCTCCTTAGATCTTAATAGTAGTGCTGTTGTGAGCTTTTTGCAATGTGTGTGAATGGTGGCGACGTCTCTTCATTCTGAGTGCACCGAGTTGACAGTTTTTCAGTTGCTGCACCCGACTGGTAGTTAGGAACCCGCTTGGGCGATCCTGTCTCGAAAAAGACATGACTGACTGGGCAGAAGATTATCCCGCAGTACGTTGCCATTGCTTTCTGCGGTAGACTGGTTGCCAACAAAGGCTATACAACTCAATCTGATCTGTTATTTAACCCATAACTGGAGGGAAGAGACGGATTAATACCTTTCCCGAGGGTATTTGTGCGTAAGTGAATGCAAGGAATTCGACTGGAATTCGAACTCGGCTCCCCGATTTCTCGTTCCGAACAGATATCCATTGTACCACAACGCACATGTATCTCAAAGAAAATATTGAGTTTGTCAAATTGCCATGCATATAGCGTTTTGTTGAATTTTTATGCTGTTTTTTTATGAAAATGTTTTGAAAACTCTAGAAAACTGATCTTGTGCCTTACTTACCTGTACTTCATGATTGCAAAGAGAGAAAAACAAACACCTTTGTTAAAGATCCGAGTACTTTTTAAGTGTGTTTGTCGTTGTTTGTAGCTTGACAGGTTTTTATTCTTAAGTTCGGGCATTTAATTAAACCACTTCGTGACTGCGTATATATATATAAAAAGAGTTTTATAAGATTGCTTTATTTCATTTTATTTTTTTAAAGAAAAGTCACGAGTTTTGGGCGAGGTTGAAGTATTTCATAATGACATGAGATTTTATATACCTAATTAAATCTGTAATAAGTACTTTTTTTTTAAATCATAAAGTTTAACAAGATTTGATTTTAAGTATTTATTTATTTTTTTATTTAATGAATCTGAAATAAAAGTGGAATCTTCAAAATTAAGCGACACTCTTGCAGAAAAGAAAAGACCAGAAAGAGAATAAGCGCTTACAACGAAGAGGAATGAATGAATGCATGAGAAAGAGAAAAGAATAAAAGAAGGAGTGACAGAGAAGAAAGAAAGAAAGAAAGAAAGAAAGAAAGAAAGAAAGAAAGAAAGAAAGAGGATAAGTGAAAAGAAAGACAGGTGTGCGAAAAAGAAAGAATGAGGCGTGGGGAAAAATAAAGAATGCGGTAAAAAGAAAAAATGCAACGAAAGAAAAAAGAAATTTAAAGTGAAAAATGCATGAAAGAAAGAAAGAAAGAAAGAAAGAAAGAAAGAAAGAAAAAGGAGCTGAAGAGAAAGAAAGAAAGAAAGAAAGAAAGAAAGAAAGAAGAACTGAAGAGAAAAAAGAAAGAAAGAAGGAAAGAAAAAAGAGCGGAAGAGAAAAAGAAAGAAAGAAAAAAGAACTGAAGAGAAGAAAGAAACAAACAAACAAACAAAGAAAAAGGAGCTGAATAGAAGAAAGAAAGAAAGAAAGAAAGAAAGAAAGAACTGAAAAGAAAGAAAGAAAGAAAGTAGTATATAAAATGATGGCAATAATTATAGAGGAAGATGATGATTGAAGAAAGCAATGATAATCATGACGATGATGATGATTAACAAAAGCAATGATCATGTTGATGATGATAGATGATGATGATGATGAAAGCAATCACGGTGATGATTGAGCAAGACAGAGCAGATGTGCGTTGCGGCGCAGTGGATATCGACTCGGAACGAGAAGTCGGGGAGACGAGTTCGAATTCCGGTTCAATTCGTTGCAAATACTTACGCGCAAATAGTCTTGGGAAAGGTAATAATCTGTCTCTTCCCTTCAGTTATGGGTTAAATAACAGGACAGATTGGTTTCTGTAACTTTCGATGGCAACCAGTCTACAGCAGAAAGTAATGGCAACGCGAGATAATCTTCTTCCCAGTCAGTCATGTCTTTTTCGAGACATGATCACCCAAGCATGTATCATGTATGGCACTTAACTGAACTGAACAAGAGAAAGTGTGTTAAGTCTGAAAAAGGATATGTGGAAGGTCATGATCTCCAACGTCCTGAAGGCCACAGCACATAAAATATTAATAATTTAACAAAGTGATATTTTCCCTTCATATATAATTCTCACTTAATCTTTGAGATCTGTAGAACTCGAGGTCCTTATATATGGATTTCTTTACTTAAATCGTACTTGCTACCCCGGCCAGGGCCTCTTAATTGTCACCTATGACTATATACTAATCACCCATCACCGGGCATACAAACATTTCACCGATTAATTTTTTTTTCTTTTCATTATTTTCCTGAGCTGGATAATTTAGATAAAAGGCCCGCCAAAACAAACGTCCTTGACCTTTAGAAACTCATTATCTATCCTCGGCTTGGTTACGTTTCTGGGTCAATTTTGCGAACAATGCTAAAATCTTGTATTTCACATGCGACAGATATATATATTTTTTTTTTTACAACACGTCAGTCACCTGGGATTTAATTCTGGTTAGATTCATTCCGTATCATTTTTATATTTAGTTTCGACTCGAGATACCTAACTCTGCAGCAGTTGATTTTAAATTATACTTACTGACCAATATCCCTGTCGTGAGTTCGATCCCCAACTGATTCCTAACGGAGACGATACTGAGTAAAGACAAATGTACAATATTTGATATACAAAACTATATTTCAGATAATCGAACGACAAAATGGGCATAATTTAAAAAAATTAAACTTCTAAGTGACGCGTTTTGTCCTCAGAAGGAATACTCTACATCGTACTACTCAAAGTGTGATACGCGTACCATCGTCGGTAAGCGATCCATCGTCTGCCCGTACGCGGAGATTTTCCAGAAAAGAAAGAAATAATAGTAATACCCTATGCCACGAGAGACTGCCAGGATATTTGACTCGTTTTCCCTTTTTTTTTTTAACATTTTCATTTTAGTTTTATATTATTATGGCTACATCGTTCATTTACTCACTCATGTTAAAAGTTATTCCTATCCAATTAACGAATGCGATATAATGAACAGCAAAACAGTGAACTGAATACGTTCCATTCATATAGCCATGATATATACATATCATTTATTCTAAATACGTCTGAAATTAATTAAAATTACTATTTTGTTTTACTGTTTGTCTATTTTTTAGAAGACTAATGCCTTTTATTAATTTCAAATTGCTTACAAAGTATTAATATTAACTTTAAATATTTTTTCTGGATTTTGAAAAATATATACCCTCGAAACCAGTGGCCATAACTAATATAGCACAAATATGGTACCGTTCAATGGCACACTGGGAAGACTTGTTATGTCAATGATGACTGCCCTTAGAATGAACAAGATATCATGTCCTCATGTTTATTACAGATAGTCTGAAAATGTCCCAGAAATAGTCAGTCAGTTAAGTGTCATACGTGATACACGCTTGGGCGATCATGTCTTGAAAGAGACATGACTGACTGGGCAGAATATTATCCCGCAGTAGGTTGTCATTGCTTTCTGCGGTAGACTGGTTGCAGACCAAGGCTATAGAACCCAATCTGTCCTGTTATTTAACCCATAACTGGAAGGAATAGACGGATTAATACCTTTCCCAGGGATATTTGCGCGTAAGTGAATGCAATGAATTCAACTGGAATTCGAACTCGGCTCTACCGATTTCTCGTTCCGAGTCGATATCCACTGCGCCACATATCTCAAAAAAAAAAAAAATTCCGGGGTTCACAGTTCTCCGCTCTCTTACTTGCTTTGCTTGCAGGTCCCTGGCACATTGAAAAAAAAAAACTACCGATCCTCCACATCAGATAGTTTGAAAAGCACTGCTCTACAGCAAATGTTTCGTCCAGAATCCTGCAACGAATTTTATTTCCTCAAAAAACAAAAAAAACTACTACTACCGTTACAATAAAAGAAAAGTAAAAACTAATTTTATAACTGGGTGTCCGTGTATCATTAAAGTTTTCGATGTAAAGCTCTAACAGATGTTCGTTAAATATACCTTTTATGCACCTTATGTACCGTGTGTTGCAGCAAAATCCGAAACTTGACGAAAAGAAAAGAAAATAGGAAATAAAAACAAAAGTTGTATATGCAGAGACCCGACAGTTTATTTAGCAACAGTTAGAGTTACATACTACATTATTTTTTTCAATGTAACCGCCGGCGTCGGCGACAACCATCTCAAGGCGGGCGCGAAATGAGTCACACGCTTTGGCGATCATGTCCTTGTCCATAACGGCAAACGCCTCCACAGTGGCTCTTAGGCCATTTTGTAAGGTTCTTCTTTAATTAAAAGAATTTCATCCAGGACCAGTCAAGCAACAGGCAGAACGACAGGTGGATCTGCAAAGATATCGAGGTGGTTCCCGTCGTAAAGCATATGAAGTTTCTCTTCTCCATCATGGTCCTTGGCGTCATCTCCAGCGAGGGACGTCATCCCTCCGTTCCTCTTTCAAAAGGGTCTGAAAGTCACAGCTGAGATCTACCAGAAGATGCTGAGAAGTGTGGTGAAGGCCTGGATGGACTAGATCGCGGCTGGATGCCCATACGTCTTCCAGCAGGATTCCGCTCCAGAACAAAACAACTCAGAGACAACTCAGGCAGGGCTGCTCAACAATGATCCCTACCACTGGTCGCCGGACTTGTGGCAACCCCTTGACTATTTCTTCTGGGGCTTGATCGAGGCCAAGACCAATAAGCACGCCCACAACACGGTCGACTCTCTGAAAGCTGCAATTGCGGAGGCGTTCGTTGCTATGGACAAGGATATGATCGCCAAAGCGTGTGACTCATTTCGCGCCCACCTTGAGATGGTTGTCGCCGCCGCCGGCGGTTACATTGAAAAATAATGTAGTATGTAACTCTAACTGTTGCTAAATAAACTGACAGATCACTGCATATACAATTTTGTTTTTATTGCCTATTTGTTTTAATTTTGTCAAGTGTCGAATTTTGCTACAACACCCTGTATATATGTATGCATCTATACAGAGGGTGTGATGGATAAATTATCGTCTAAATGACATAAAAATGAAAATAACGCAGACATCTTTTAACAGATATATTTACCAAAATTATATAAACATTCCTAGAAATATTAAAGATTAAAACTATCATTAGGTTGTCCCAAAAGTTCGTAAACACTTGCAAGAAATTGAAATTTTACTAGCAAAACCAACAAAAATTATTACTCAAAATAAAGACCATCATTTCTGTCATCGATCTGCAAGCTTTCGGATCTGGTCAAAGTATCATTCAGCCGGTTTCGAATGAAAGAATTCTTGACACGCTTCCTCGACTTCATCAAACGAGTCGAATCGGCGGCCCTTCAGAAAGTGTTGCATTGAGCGGAAAAGGCCGTAATCTGATGGAGCACAGTCAGGACTGTAAGCTGGATGTGGCAGAACTTCAACGCCGTCCAGCTCTTCAAATTTGTCTTTGGTCTTCCTGGCAGTGTGTGGCTTGGCATTGTCCTGCTGCATCAAAGCGGGCTTTCGGTTGATCAGAGCCGGATACTTTTGCTTCAACTTTTCGTAGACCCGCTCAAGTTGCTGGCAGTAAAGTTCGACACTGTTGGCACGACCAGTCGGAACCAACTCAAAAATGCACAAGTCCTTCAAAATTCCACCAAACGCACAATATGTCTTTCTTGCTGAATCGATCTTGTTTTGGAACCAACAGTGTATCTTGCCCTTTCTGAACCCATCGCTTGTATCGATTGTGCTGGACCAGATACACCCATTTCGCAAGTGTTTACGAGAGATGGATTCATACCTTTCTCGAGGGTATTATCACGAAAGCGAATGTAATGAACTTGATAAAGATGGGGACAACAGTCAAAACAGTGACAATAATCTAAATACCTCATCTCTACGTCAGGTATTCATTTGTAGTAAGTGCCAAATGCCAGTGTTTCAAGGAGTGAAAAATAATCACCAACAAAACAGTGAGCGGGATTGATTGTTTGATTTGTTGTTTATTTTCAACGGTTTATCAACATTTTGTTGTTATTTAAAGCCGAAAATTAATTTGAATTTTAAGAATAATTCTCATTGTTTGGCATGAACACGTTTGGGATAACAACTATGATTTTTATCACATACAAATCCTCCTGTATTTACATTATTCGGACTATAGTCCTCATCCTTGTTGCCATTGTACGATGTTTCGGTCGTCGTACGCTCCGGCTTTCTTCATGTACTAGGAATTTCGAACCAAACTCTTTATTACAATCACTAGGGCATATAATTTTCATCCCTTGCGTAGTAATACCTCTTTACTCTTTCAATAGTCCGAATAATGTTAATACTATAGATACTACCTCATCTCATAAATATAGACAAATACAAATCCTACTATTTAGCAAGAAGGTGGATTCATATTTTTCAAAAAATATTTGCACCCAACTTGAATTAGAACTTGGCTCTCCGGTTTCTCATAGCCAGCTGTTATCCATTACACCACACGCACATTATCATTTGGCGGGAAAGCTAAAAAAAAAACCCAAAAAACAGAACATACGGTGATTAAACTACTTAACGTTTCTGTGTAAATAGATGACAGATCCCTGTTTAGAATCGGGTTTCCGGTTATTTCTTAAATCTGCCCATTCTCTTTTACTCCCAGTAATCCCTTGCATCTTAGTGGCGTTGTTGCCTTACTTAAAGCGATTTTTTAAAAGATTGAACAAAAGTGTCAACGGCTCAAAGATTTAAACCCCAAATGACAGGAGTTTAAGGAGGAAAATAACTACCCACGTTTTGAAAAAAGAAGGAGATACAGTATCTTGCTGTCAACATAATGAACACTGTCATCACTACATACAGCTGATATAATCAAAGATGATAAAGAATGGCGGTAGGTGATGTCAGCTTAGCCTTGAATGAGTTGGTTAGCCTCACTTCTAATGTAAATTTTAGAAATCACAAACGAACAAGTTTGGCTCGATATCTGAAATCCCTACTAGGACTTTATATTTCCGACTCAAGAAGTTCTATTACTTTAATTTCTGGGAAACAATCTCATTTAGTAACCCCCATACCATGAGAGGCTCTTGGGTCTTGTGTTGGATGAAAAATAGAAAATACAAAAAAATGGACACCAAGGTTTCATTTAGGTTCTAATTAAGTGTAGTGACAGTGAAAACGATTATACTGAAAAAAACAAAATCTGTTATTTAAAATTTCTACAGGAGGATGCTGAGAGTATCATGAACTGAACATGCGAGCAACGACAAGCTTTAGAGAAAATGGAAAAGAAAAGGAGACGTACTTAAAATCAGAAAGAGACCGTTGAAATGTTTAGGTTACATGATGAGGAAAGAAGGCTTAAAAAATATAAGAGGCACAGGACTTACTGAAGTTAAAAAAGACAGAGGTATAACTTACCTAATGCGCTTGAGTAAATAGTTGGCAGAACAGGGATTAGGAGTGATAGCGAAAAGACAACATTTATTAAAAGCTACAAGGGACAGAAAATTGTGGAGAGCCATGAGCTTTTATTTTTTTTTTTTTTTTTTTTCATTTTATTTATTTACTAGCATCATAGACCGGCGTTGCCCGTGCAACTCAGAACATTTTGGTAGTAGGAGAAGATGCCATTCATTTTTTTTTTTTTTACATATTTAGTTTTTGTCTGAAAAAACCCTTTTTTTTTTTTAAATATTTCTTTTGTTTCAAAATTACGGGGAAAAATATTCACATTTTTCTGTTGATCAAATGAATTTTTAAAACGTCGGAATAAAAATTAAATATAAAGGCTCATTTTTTTTAATAAAAAAAAATATTTTAGTCGTGTTTGACACGTGTGATTTTATTTCTGTGACGTAATTTAGCAACCATTTTAGATATTAGATGTTTTACGGAGCAAATGTAAACAATCGGCTCCATTGGCCAAAAAGTGCGAAGGGAAAATTGCTGAACTTAAACTTAAAAAGTATGTGTCGACCTGGCTTCCCTGTAGATATGTGTTCCTAGAAAGTTTGAATGGCGTACTTAAAAAATGTAGGCGTGCATAGGGATCAGTCACACACAGACTCACAGATTGCCTTTTATATATATAGATTTTATTTTTAAGAACGAACATCGGCTATCGGACAAAAAATAAGCAAGTGTATCTTTATAAAAAAAAAACAGTATTCTCTTTTAATTTTAACCGCTGCTTCCAGAAATTCACCCCATAATTCCATTCCGCCCCTTAACAGTCGCGCATTCAGGACGATAGATGGCGCCAAACCTTCCTGATTTATGCATTCAATTCAGGTCCCAACCGTGATGGCGGCAAACAACGACTGATAAGGTGAAAGACTGCACGAAACACGATTTGGAATTGCACCTGACTTAAGCTTTACATTGATGAATTACATCTCACAGGGATATCCATGTTGTTTTCGAAGGTGAGAATAATTCGCCGGCCATTGTAAATCGTCATGGCGTCTGGTTTACTAACATTCCCGCCAACCTCACCCATTATGCAAAATAACCATCGCATTTTCCTTGAAACCAGGGAGATAAATCAATAATTTAAAGCCACCAGATTTTTTTTTTTTGTTACTGGTTGTGAAATTAATACGAAGGAAAGAAAAATTAATATGCTCTATCCTGTTTTGCATTGTTGATTTTATGAACCCTTTCTTTGATTAATGTTTGCATTAATTACTTACAATTGATATCCGTTTTCTTCTTTATATTCGTTCCATTTCTATAGTAAAATAATTAACAATACATTTCTGCAGTAAAATTAAAATGCATTTCTATAATAAACTGATTTAAAACGTATTTTATCATAAAATTATTTGCGATACATATCTTTCATTCGTATACTAGCTTATTCTTTCGATATTTGCTTTAATTCCTGACCACTGACTATCCATTTCTCGCTATTTTAATATTTTTCTTTGTAAAATAATTAATATTCTATTTATTCTATACATACGATAGCACTTTTCTGTAAGTCACTCTATGTTGTCTCTTCAGGATGTTGGCGATTATGTCTCTCCACAAATTCCTGCGTTTTTTTTTTATCGGTTCACCCCAAGCAAGGCAGTACCGTTACTGATGCGGTGGGGGCTACATAAGAGAGTAACAGTTTAGGCAGGAGGAGAATGAAGAGAAAGACGAACCAGTGTTAGAGAAATGGCAAGAGAAGAATATGAACATAGGTGTGAAGACAGTTGTGAAGGTAGAGAGAGAGGAAAAGAACAAGATACACTGTGTGATGTAGAAAGAACTGGAATCAAGTGGATAAGAGATGGGTAATGACATTGAATTTAAATTTCTGGAGATTGTAGCCGTCAGGGAAGCAAGCATACGCAAGGTGAGAAGTGCGAGAAAAAAGTTTTTGGAGTAGAACAGTCGGCTGCATTTGATTGATCTAACTGTAAATGGGTGGGACCTTGTTGCCAGTCTAGTTGCACGAGTAAATTCTTGAAGAGGGGGCACCAGTGACCTAAGTTCGTCGGAGCAGAAGCCGTGAAAATATTTGTAGAAGAGACAGAGGGAAGCCACATCCAGTCGGTGAGAAAATGGCTGGAGACGAGCAGCCAGGTTGGGACCAATCACATAACAGATTCTCCTTTGGGGCATGTCGAGAACACTGGGATGTACTGCGGAGGCACCTGACCAGATATGACATCAGGATTGATTCGCTTTTTATTTCGCCTTATCAAAGCATTAAGTTCATTTAAAGCCAGAGCTTAATTTCAGATTGCAATAATGTTTTAGGGGATAATATTGTTTTAATGATACAAGTTTTACTAATTAACTCATAGATTGGGGAGAAGCGGTGGATTCATATTTTCATAAGTGTATTTGTACGTAAGTGAATATAACGAACCCAGAAGCAATTGAAAATTGGCCCTAAGGTTAACAATTCTGAGCCATTATCCATCACACCAAACGTTCATCCAACCACAATGTACCTGGTAAGATACCACTCATCTAGATACTGACCTGACTTAACTTCGGGAACCGGTGATTTCAATGTGATGCGACCGTCAGCCTGTCTTGTGAAGCACTTTAAAGATTTCGTCTTTTTGCCGTCTCCCACAAAAACCCTGCCCCGTCCTCTATTTAATCAAGCTCGCTAGATAGGTTATGTGTTGTTTTCCGCTGTCCCTCTTGTCTTCAGTCTGTCCTGTGAGTATCAAATTTTTCGAACCTTCTTTCCTCATTGTGCGCTCTAATATTTTCAACTAACTGTTCCTGATGTTAAGACAAAGTGATTTTTTTTTGTTGTTGTCATTGTCTCTAGAACAACTTCATCGTTGCTCATATATTAGGTTCATAGTATTCTCACCATCCTTCTGTAGAACAAGATTTTGACACTTAACTTAATTGCTGATGACTGACATTGATTTTCTTGTTTCCTTTCAATATATTTGTATAGAAAATAAATGAAACATTTATTTCCATTGTAAATAATTTAAAATGCAGTTCAACATTAAATTAATTTACAATATTTACAATATTATCCAATTATAATTCTGCTGGTACTTCTCTTTGTTGGTTCGCATGGCCGTCACATGTTATTGTGCAGTATTAACAAAAGAACCATTCTATTTTCATTTACAGTTATTCACTTGGTAATAAATACTAAAAAACAGTATGAAATATATGATTATTTTAAAACACTAAGGTTGTCGAATAATTATGGTTGGTAGTGTACTGTCGTAAAACTCGCCATGACTGGAAAATGTATGAATCCATCTCATCTGTCTCTAGCTACAGGTTAATTATTAGGAGTTGTATTAGCAAATCATTATTATCTAAGAAAAAAACAATTTAAAACAACCAGCAAAAAGTTGATAAACCGTAAAAAAGACAAAAAACAATCAATCAATCTTAATACCGATGGATCGATGTTATATCAAAGGACTTTTCTTAGAAACAGTTTTTAGCTAAAAACTCAAATCAAAACTGTCCTTATTTCGACTACTGATTTCTACCAGGTCTGATTTTGAAGTAAATATAGCTTGTCCCGTTTTCACACAATGCTAGTTAGTTCTAATAAGCATAGGTTAACCTTCGAATTTTTCACAAGGTACACACACGTCGGGTCTGACCGTATATATATATAGTACTGTGCAAAAGTATTAGGACAAGAACTATTTTATCTTCTATGAGGCATCAACATAAAGTTTAAAATCACCCCTGTCCTAACACTTTTGCACACTTCTTCTTTTTCTATGTGCCCTGTCCCTTCAGGACGTAGGCGATCATGGATCTCCACGTCTCCCTATCCCTTGTGGCTCTTAGTATGTTTGCTCCTGTTGCTCCTGGCAACCCCCGTTCCGTCATCCACCTGATCAGACCCTGCAAATATATTATCCGCTGCCTTCCTCTGTCTCTCCTTCCTTCTATCTGACCAGTCAGTATCAGGTTCTCCAGGCTCTCCTTCCTCATTGCATGTCCCAGGAACTTCACTTGTCTCTTCCTGATGCTCAGCATCAATTTCCTTTTTGTTGCCATTCTTTCTAACACTTCGTCGTTGCTTGTATGCTCAGTCCACGATATCCGTAGCATCCTCCTGTAGAACCACATTTCGGCCGCTTCCAGTTTTGTCCTCATTTTCGATGATATTGTCCAGCATTCACAGCCGTATTGAAGAACTGACATCACGTAGCAGTCTAGCACTCTTTTCTTCGTTTCTATTGAGATCTTCCTGAGATCTTAGTGTGCAAAAGTGTTAGGACAGGGGTGTTTTTCCTAAAAACCTCACTGAAATTCAAATACAGGGTCAAAAGCCAAGTAAATTACTACTGGATATTGATTATTTAAAACTCGCTGTAAAAGAAATGTATTAAAAAGAAGTTATATTTAATTTTTCCCGTTTTCTATTAAACAACTTATTTTGAAACTACTCCTTATGGTATTATCCTTGGATATGACTGAATTTTTTTCTTATTTCCCTCTCTCGAACTGATAAATCTAATGTTACTTCATAAGACACACTTTGGGAACAAATACAAGCTGCTTGGCAGAATACCATAAGATACATTGAAGAAGCTTGTGATGTCAGAGCCTGACGGAATGAAAGCTGTGAACAAAGCAAAAGGCTATTATACTAAATATTAAATTTATTTTGTAACAAGTATTTTTTTCTTGTTAAAGCATTTGTTAAGTAAATCAATTAAAATTACTTTAATTAAATTGTTTATTTTCTGTCAATATACTTCATAAAAGATAAAATAGTTCTTGTCCTAATACTTTTGCACAGTACTGAATATATATATATATATATATATATATATATATATATATATATATATATTCTTTCTTGCATTCTTTTTCTAAAAACTTTTTTTATCTTTGTCATTCAAGATAACCAGAACTCACCTTGGCAAGTGGGCAAATAATAATAATAATAATAATAATAATAATAATAATAATAATAAGGGGTGGTTGATAATTTGGCCAACATTGAAATACGTGAATAGACGTACAACCCAAGCATTCACATATATTTGTCAATGTAATTTATTTGCGTAAACACTGAAGGTGGGTCATCGAAAAAGAAAAGAAACCAAGAAAGGTGTTAAGTAAATAATTCTAGACGCAAATAGAAGAAGAAGAGGAAGGAGAAGTATTTTGTACGCGTGGAAATCCCACGGAGTTATCAGAAGACTGAATTTTAGTTTAAAGTATGAATTAGGTACCTCCACGCAATTACTAAAACAAAACTGCATAGAATGATGTTAAAAGAACTCAAACTTAATAAAAACAAAGTTTTGTCATCCAAATGTTTATGTTATTATTAAAAGGAAAGAGCAAATTTTGTTGTCATTATTTTTTAATAAATTTTAATCCTTTTTGACACGTTCGAAATTTCAATTAAAATTTATTCTTTTGTTCTCCGTCAGCGATTCACGCCATGTTTACGTAATTGACTACTAAGGAAAACGTAATATTGCGCAAGTCGTTTTTTGGCGTTGAAAGACACATTACTCTGAAAATTTTTGCAAAAATCAACTAATTGTCTGATTTTAATGAAACTTTCAGGACTCATTCACAAATGAATTAAATTATTTACGCAAGTATTATTTTTAGAAAATCTTAGTAAAACTATTTTTTACATATGTTATCTCACACGCATCTACTCTGATTAATAACATAAAACTTCTAGAAATACATTATTTATACCAATTTTTTTAAGTTAAATGCAGGACTCATTAGGGAATGCAAATCATGTATTTTTTTTTTTAATTACGAGATTATTTTTCCGAAAAACTGCTCCGAATAGAAAAATCAAAATAGCATTAAAACTACGCTATTTTTAATGTAGATTAACTTTTAACTGATTTTATAAATAATATCATTTTAGGATATCATATTTGGAAGAAGAAAAAGATTTCGATGAATTTTTATTAGAATTGTTTTCATTTTCTCTTTGCTAGTTAAAGTTTCAAACATAATTTAAATTTCTTCAAGTTACTGAGTGTTTTCAGTTATTAATTTATTAAATAAAAACTTTATTTACAAATCTAAAATTGAAAAGCTTAATAGAAATCATTTAAAATAAAGATTTTTAAAATAAATTCAAAATTTCTTTTATTTATGTTAAACGCCACATAAATGGAACTTTGTGTGTGTGTGTGTGTGTGTGTGTGTGTGTGTGTGTGTGTGTGTGTGTGTGTGTGTGTGTGTGTGTGTGTGTGTGTGTGTATTACCTATAGATTCCGAAACGGCTAAACCGATTTTCTTGAAAATTGACACAGTTGTACTCTAAGCGTCTGCGACTGTTCTTAGTTAGGTTTTGTGTCGAGGTACCCCCAATAAATATCGAAAATCGATAATCGAAAAAATCGGGTTATAGTAGTGGTCCGATTTTAATCAAATTTGATACACTCATAGACAAAGACATAAGAAACGATATTCAGAAGTTTCAAGGTTGCTGTTCTTACAATAGTGCAGAAAATCGAGAATATATATATAAAAGGCAAGATGCTTGTGTGTGTGTGTCTGTTTATCTGCCTGTTATGTCCGTATTTTTTCAGCCCTTTTATTTTAGTCTTTGCTTCGGGTTTGGCTCTAAGTAGGTATAATTGTAGTTCTTAGTCTCAGCCATGATACCATTTACTCAGACGACTTATTTAGCCTTCAAAATTCAGTTTAAAATTCGTGTAAAATCCTTTGTTAAATAAAGACGGAAGCCGACGATGGTTCACCTGAAATAGACCTATACTTTCGATTCACCATGAAATAACGTGTCTGTCTTAATTGTTCTTATATATATATATATAGTGCGATGAGCAAATTGTAGCCACTTTATATGTTTAATTTTGTTTCGAATATATACTAGGTTGAACAAAATTATTTTTTGTATTTTAAGCATTAATTAATATTTCAAACAAATTACATACAAAATTCGTTCATTCAATAAAATATATGCCATCATGTGGCAAAAACTTCCTCTATTCCTGTTCAACCTCGTTCATATTGTTGATCCTCCGTCCGCACTGGAAATTAGCCATGATTTGGAAAGGATGGTAATCTGATGATGCAACGTCTGAATCGCAGGCAGGTTGAGGCAGCACTTCCAGTCCCTTAGGTTCCTCAAGTTTTCCCTTGGTCACATTGGCAGTGTTTGCAGCGTATGCAGAGGCATTGAGATTCTGTAGTTGTGTGAGTCTTTGGTTGGCCAGTGTCCGATAGTTGGCTTTCAAAGCATGATGTTCTTCCCACAGTTTTCGAGCAGAAAGATCAGTATTCAGAGTATGACCATTTGGGACAGGCTCAAAGTGCAAAACGCCCCCGAAATTCAACCAAACTCATATGCGCTTCAGTTCAAACCGTCCTTTTGTGAAAACAGCATCTGAATCCTGGTAAGAATGAAGCCATTGAATTCTTATAAGAATTCTGAAAAAAAAAATCCATTTTCATCCCCAGTTCCAATTCAAGATTAAAAAAATATCATTTTGAAGAACTGCCAGCAGTCGTTTGCGAATCTTCAGACTTCGTGAGGCCCGATTATTGATCAGTTCATGAGAAACTTCACGACAGTGTCTGTTCACAAGACGGAGCTTATGAGGTGTCGCTTGATGGTGCTTTGGAAAAGACTACGTCCTGCCGACAATGTCCGATTGCTTATACTCTCAAGCAAAAGCATTATCTTCCACATGACCTTGGTTTGTCTTCGAGACTGGTGTTACTATCCTTTAAAGATTTGGACCAGTTTTATGCCACACGTTTATTTGTGCCATATCATTAATTTATCTTTGCAGCAGCCTATTTAGTCAGTCCTTTTTTCCAACAAGGTAGAGTGAAATGGCTCTAATTGCAATTGGTTTCACCACTTTATATGAAATAAAGAACAACTAACGTTTATGTTATATATGAATATAAAAACGATAGATAGATAGATAGATAGATAGATAGATAGATAGATAGATAGATAGATAAAAACAGACTTAGATAGATAGATAGATAGATAGATAGATAGATAGATAGATAGATAGATAGATATCCAAATGAAGAACGAAAAATAAAAACTGAAACGTTCAAGATATTGATTTAAAACAGTGCTTTATATAAAAATATAGAAAACATATATTATATAATATAAATATATAAAAATAGAGCAATGAATATTCCTTAATTATTACGTAAGAACATGCAAAATCTACTACAAAATTGTACATTTTGTTTCGACACTGAAAAAACAATGTCTCATCAGATTGACAATGATGGTAACCTGATAGATAGATAGATAGATAGATAGATAGATAGATAGATAGATAGATAGATAGATAGATAGATATGAAATCAACAGACACAGCTAATGATCGTATTAAGAAAGATAGGTATGAAGAGGTGGACGCGTCAGCAGTTATTTCAGGGGATGTTACACGAAACTTATCTAAGGCGAAATATTTTCATATAACTTCCTCACCACAAACTCTGTTTGTCACTTGTGAATATTCATATGCCTCTCTGGCCAAATTTCCCACGTCTATTTATTCAAACACAAATTCATGTGTATTAAAGACGCGATAGAATGCAATTTCCTGCCTCAGACAAACCTAAAATTTCAAGATTAAATGCAATGACATGTATTTTGGATTCTTCTGTATTGTCAGTGAAATGCTTGCAATTAAATATGCACGTACACGTGTCATTATCTCGACATTCTTTGTATCACTTATATATATATATATATATATATATATATATATATATAGGAAAGAATATTAAAACGTTTTGAGTGTGAAAATGTGTTATTTTGACAGTATTTGTTTATTTCTACTATTATATTTTATATTTCAGACCGCCCTCGGTCCTTCATCAGAAACAAATCATTTCTGATGAAGGACCGAGGGCGGTCTGAAATATAAAATATAATAGTAGAAATAAACAAATACTGTCAAAAAAACACATTTTCACACTCAAAACGTTTTAATATTCTTTCCTATACATATTAAGACAGTATACGTGGATCATCACTATACTATATATATATATATATATATATATATATATATATGTATATATATAGGTCTTATCTATGTATGTATATATTTATATATATTGTTTACAAATTCTTTCAATATATTTGCTTCCTTTGTTAATCATTATTGTTTAAAATGTGTTTTTTCTTCTCTATAGAGACTTGTCTATCAATTATAGCTTCTTATATGTGGATGGCGAATGTGCGTTGCGGATATCGACTCTGAACAAGTTCGAATTCCAGTTGAATTCCTTGCATTCACTTACGTGCAAATACCCTTTGGAAATGTATTAATCCGTTTCTACCCTCCAGTTATGGGTTAAATAACAGGACAGATTGGATTCTATAGCCTTGGTCGGCAACCAGTTTACCGCAGAATGTAATGGTAACCTATTGCAGGAAAATTTTCAGCCCAGTCAGTCATGTTTCGAAAGGGAGATGATTGCAAACGTGTATCTCGTATGGCACTTAACTGATAGATAGATAGATAGATAGATAGATAGATAGATAGATAGATAGATATGGGTAAACTGTCGCCATTTTGTATGTTTAATTTGTTTATTTGATATGTTTAATTACATTCAATTTGCGCGTTGGGATTTTTTTGATTTTGTCAACTGCACAGCGTTGTAGGGTCAGTTGGGCACCGTCTGTAAATTAAAGCACCATGACGCAGTTCACTCACTCAGTAATTTGGAAACGACATTCTGTTCTGGTTGGCATTACCGCCAGAAGCTCCGATACACACATTTCAGACTGTTTGGATAATCTGTGGACAGTACAGAGGATTCAGAAACAGTTGGATGATATATCCAGTCAACATTATGGTGTTTGGGCTGAGCACCAACGATGGCGACGATATGACTTCATTTCTCTTCCCTCAAGCCCTCAGATTCAGCACGCAGGCCTACATCAAGTGCCTTCAAGGGGTAGTTTTGCCCTGGATCATAGGAGTTGCTACTAGAAGACGCTACATCTGGCAACAGGATTCTGCACCATGCTACACAAGCAGAGGAACACAGTCGTGATTGTCAGACAATTTCTGCGACCACATCACCCCCTTACATTTGGCCATCTAACTCTCCAGATTTGCAGATTCTTTGATTATTAACCATGGACCACTAACCATCAATTAAAATTACATCATTACTAACCATGGGAATATCATGCCCGATTTTGAAAATATCAAAAATTATTAAATATAAATCTTTATTTTACATTTTTTTTCATCATATCACCCCGAGCAAGGCGGTAACGCCACTGATGTGCAGGGGATACATAAGAGTGAAAAGATTGGAAAAGAGAAAACCAGAAACCACGTCCTAAACAGGGAACAAGGGATGAGCCCCTTCTCCTGTCCAATAGACGTGGGTGGAGTGTGAACCGGGCGATAGTTTAGTCTATCTACTCCAATTGAAAAAAAAAAGAAAAGAGTGAAAAGATTGGAAAAGAGAAAGCCGGAAACCACATCCTAGAATTTGCCCATTGAGTTAACATTGATTGGAATTGAAAAACATATTATTTAGGTAAGAAAATAAAGTACTGAAAATTGTAATTAAATTGTAATTAAAATGGCGTCATTAGCGCTGGATACTATATACCCATGGTTAGTGTTCTCAGGTTAATTGTGGGGCGGTGTTGCTTAACAACGCTTCTTGTAATACCAAATTGAAGGCAAGGATTATAGCAGCATTCACCAGTGAAGAAAAGAATACAATTTAGAGAAATAATACAGAAATGAACAAGCCTGCTATGTATGGCATCTTAATAGCTATAATAACAACAATATGAAAGCTGAAATCATAAGAAATCAATTAATCCACAGGTGTTGGCAAGTGAGAACGAGAAAAGGTCACCATTTAGTGTTCGTTACCGAAGCAAATCGAATTCGGAGGAAGAATAATCTAAACTGAATTCTGTAAGAGAACCGAAAACAATATTGGCATCTGTTAAGGGAAAACCTAAACTCGCTTTCGTGGAAAGAGGAAAACTAAGAAAAACAAACAATGAAACAGATAAAAATGCGAGCCCCAATTTGATGATGAATTCATAAGGGGTTATGCGAGCCTCAATATGACCTTGCGCGCTCATGAACCGGTTAAAAAGAAGGGCGTATTTATTCTACTGCATGGCTTGTTTTTTTTTTTTGTTTTTTTTATCATTTCACCCCGAGCAAGGCGGAAACGCCACTGATGTGCAGGGGACTACATAAATGTAAAAAGATTAATTAGAAAAGAGTGAGGAGTACAAACTAGTTAGAAAGGAACAATAGAAAGCTGAGAAAGCAGTTGCGATGACAGATACATAGGTGGAGAGAAAGGGAAGGTTATACGGTGGTGGGGAGAGAGCTAAAGTCCAGTGGTTAGTAGATGAGTATTGATTTTGCATTTAAATTTCTGGAGGTTGTAGCCGTCAGGAAAGCAAGAATACGGGAGCGAGTTCCACAGGCGGGAAGTGCGAGAGAAGTTGCAGGAGTAGAATTGTCGTCTGCATTTACCATTATGTTAATATTTACACATACTCAAACATAATAGGATCGTTTAAATACACACTAAGCATACTTAAACTTTACATGACAAAAATCAAAATCAACATTTAGCAAGAAAAAGTGAGAAAATCTATATAAATGAAATTACTTTTCGTTCTAGAAAGGAAACTACAATTTCTGCAAAGTAACTTTTCTGTTTTCAAAGTAACTTTGTTACTTTTCAAAGTAACATGAATTTCAGTTGAATTCATGGCATTCACTTAAGCACAAATACCCTTGGGAAAAATATTAATCCATCTCTACCTTCATGTTATGGGTTAAATAATATGACAGATTGGGTTCTATAGCCTTGGCTGGCAACCAGTCTACCGCAGAAAGCAATGACCACTTTTATTTTTGCATATGTTCTCCCACTGAAATTAACCACTTTAACACATAAGTGCACCATACCTCAAAACTATGCACAGAGTGTTCATATAGTTCGTGTGTACTTTAAAAAATTATAACTTTATTTCTATCTGTGATAGAAATAATCTGTAAAAAATTATCTTGAACAATTAACCTTGAAAGATAATACAGTGTTTCAACAAGATAAAGCTACTTGTCACTTTCATCTGCCTGTTAAACAGTTTCTAAATCAGGAATTTTTAACAGATAGATCGGAAGGGATGGACCATTTTATTGGCCTCCACGTTTACCAGATATGACTCCATTAGATTTTTTTTATGTGAAAACAATTGTGTATGCAACCAAACCTAGTTCATTATAAGATTTGAAAACTAAAACAACTAATGAGATTTCAGGCATTACTGTAAATCGGTTGGCAAATGTTTTCGTGAACTGCAAAATCGTATCAACCTTTGTATTGCTAATGATGGAGGACATGTGGAAACTTAAATAAAATTTCAATAAAAGCTTAAAAAATATAGATTTACTTTTCTCTAATACTTTTTACAAATTATTTCTCTAGCAAATACAAATAAAGTTACAAATTTTTACATTCTATTCTGATTTGTTAAATTGAACACACATAAATTTTTATGTCTTTCCACATCCATAAATAACAAACGTATTGTTTCTCATATTCAAATGAAAATCACTTTGACAACGATGAGCTAACATTACCTAATGACGAGGTAAAAATCTCGAAACATAGAAATTTCCGTGCCGCAATGTAAACTATATTAATTTTTAATAAAAGCCAATTTAATTAATTCATCGAGTTATATTAAACCCCAAACAGAATGCAGAAAGCACTGGAAGGCAGTTTGGTCCTATATTTGGGACTCATTAACAGTGCGCATCCACTACAAGGAACTGAAACCCAGAAAGTTGCGTTATTAACCGAACGTCATACCAACTGTACCACGAATTAAATTCGATATAGTGCCGTTCATTCACATATTCCGTGGTGAAACTCTGCTGAGCTTCTTTTACCCATAGGACTGTGCCTCCCAGAGCCATGACTACTATCACCAAACCGCTGACACTATGTGTATCCACTATGTAGTGGGGCCCGTGGCACAGTGCTTTCTGCATTCTGCTGAGGTCGAATAAAACTCGATGAATTACTTACTTAACATTACAAATCGTCCTACAATTTCTCATATGTACATATATATATCTGATCAGAGTACAATTAAAAAACATTTCTCAGAAAAACATAAACATGTAGGTAATATCAGACAGATTTTAGTCAACAATACAATAATCCTAACTCATACACACAGTAAAAAGAACCTTCAGATATTGGAGGCCATCTACATTAAATCCAAACAACACACACTTAATAAAATCACGTTTAAATCTGGTCATAACACATTACATTGCATTTAAATATATGGTTCTGTTATCATTTCGTGCTCTCACGCGGTGTGACGTCATAGAACTGCATTACAAATTTGCGAACTGCGTTTGCTATTTTTGGTAACTGTTGCCGTTGCTTAGCGGAGTTTTATATCAAGACAAAATAAAATCATCTCTGATGGTGGATGTTTTTATGTTAACGTCCCTGTAACCTCTCTGAAGATGGTTCATGTGAGCCGAAAGCTTAGAACCAACTTAATAAAAAATTATCCAAATTTTGGAGAATTTTTGTCTTTATATTCAACTGAAGTTAAAGCCAAAACACGACGTTGAGAACGGCTCATGATTAAACATAATAGACATTCATTGTCTCTTATATTTAACAGTATATGCTTAGAAAATTATCTGCTGCCTCGATACACTATATATATATATATATATATATATATATATATCAAAAATAATGTTCAAACAAATCATTTCATATATATATATATCCAAACTTATTTATAAATGGAACTTTGTGTGTGTTTGCCTTTTTATTTTAGTTATTGCTTCGGGTTTGGCTCTAAGTAGGTATAATTGTAGTTCTTAGTCTCAGCCATGATACCATTTACTCAGACGACTTATTCAGCCTTCAAAATTCAGTTTACGGCGAAAAAAACTGATTTGATATCGATACCAGAAAATCAAATTCATTTTTCTTTCAGTCTACAGTTTCGCTTTAACTGGAAACAACTATTGCTTTTTAGTCTTTCGTGCTAACGTCCAAAGAGTCTGAGCTCCAGGACCACGGATTAGTTTTAAAGCTTTCATTACACCCGAGCAACGCCGGGCTATACTGCTAGTATATATATATATATATATAGTCACTGTCACTCGATTTCGAGCTGACAGTCGCTTGATACCCCTCACATATCAGCGGGAATATGATTTTTTATTCTTGTTAGTGTCTTACATTCTCTGAGACAGATTTGATGATGTCGGACTTCGATCGCGGTCGTTGTGTTGTTATGCCACATCACATGAGAGGAATGACATCTTCCTTCTTTTTTAAGCTTGCCATATATATATATATATATATATATATTGAATTTCACTCGTAAAATACTGATTACCTTGAGAAAATTCGTTTGAGGTATGCCGTTATTTCTTCTCATGACTTCAGATAATTACACGTTTCTAAATGACGCGGGAAAAATGTTTTCTTCACTTCATTTCGGATTTTAGTCGAGGAAAATGACGTTCCCATCATGCTCTTGAGACCCCTTATCATTATTCATTCTTCGCCTTTAAGAAGCCTTTGTCTGATATTGAATGAAAAACCAGTGGCACAAACAATCAATTAAAGGAAGAAAAAAAAACAATAAAAACGACGCCAAAAACTCGGCCACTACACGGAGATTCGCTCTGAAAGACGCTATTCAACTTCCTCCTCATTCTAACCTTCCCAGAATGCTCTACGACCTAGAGCCTCGTTAGACCACGTGAGCCGCTGAGTGGGCAATGCCTAATTACCACAAAAAAACCACCCTATTATATACTCTGACAAACGGCTTTCTATCCTGATGAATTTGTTTCCGGTCACCAATGCTTTCTTTTGTTCATTTCACTCGTTTCCTTTCTCCAAGCTCTTAATTTATTAGTGGCCTAAATATTGCATTATAAAACAATGTGCTTTCTTACACACACACACACACACACACAGACACACACACACACACACACACTTTCTTTCTCTCTCTCTCTCTCTATATATATATTTTTTTCTAAACATATACTGTTAAATATAAGAGACAATGAATGTCTATTATGTTTAATCATGAGCCGTTCTAAACGTCGTATTTTGGTTTTATTTCAGGGGAAAATAAAGACAAAAATTCTCCAACATTTGGATAATTTTTTAGTAAGTTGGTTCTAAGCTTTCGGCTCACATGAGCCATCTTCAGAGAGGTTATTAAGACGGTAGCACAATAACAACCATCATCAGCAACGATTTTATTTTGTATTTACATAAAACTCCGCTAGGCAAAGTCAATAGTTACCAAAAATAACAAACACAGTTCGATAATTTGTAATACGGTTCTATGACGTCACACCGCGTGATAGCGCGAAATGACAACAGAACCATGTATTCAAATGTAATGTAATGTGTTATGGCCAGATTTAAACGTGATTTTATTAAGTGTGGATTGTTTGGATTTAATGTAGATGGCCTCCAATATCTGAAGGTTCTTTTTACTGTGCGTATGAGTAAGGATTATTGTATTGTTGACTAAGATCTGTCTGATATTACCTACATGTTTATGTTTTTCTGAGAAATGTTATTTAATTGTACTATATATTGAATATATAATATTCAATATATAGTACAATTAATAAAGATAAAGACGTACGAAATGCACTATATATATATATATATATATATATATATATAGTACATTGAGTCAGCAGATAATTTTCTAACCATATCCTGTTAAATATAACATAATGTCTATTATGTTTAATCGTGAACTGTTCTAAACATCGTATTTTGGCTTTAATTTCAGGTGAAAATTTAAAACAAAAATTGTCCAACATTTAAATATTTCTTATTAGAGGCCATCTACATTAAATCAAAGTAACCCACACCTAATAAAATCACATTTCAATCTGGTCACAACACATTACATTGCATTTACACATATGGTTCTGTTAACAATTTGGTTTCTCGCGTGATGTGACGTCATAGAACCGCATTACAAATTTACGAACTGCGTCTGCTATTCGATGACTGTTATCGTCGCATACCAGTGTTTTATGTCAACACAAGAAAGTATCATCTTTAATGGTAGATGTATTTATGTTAACGTCTCTGTAACCTTTCTGAAGATAGCTCATGTGAACCGAAAGCTTAGAACCAGCACAATTATTAGTGCGGCTGTCAGTTATATTGAAATAGATTACTCTCTCTCTCTCTCTATATATATATATATAGAGAGAGAGCCGTTGTGCGAAACCGCGGTAGGTCTTGGCGATCTTGCGATTTTTTTCGTGTGTTTTTGCTCTGCGTAACTGCCTTTTTGTTAACACTTTTTGGTTAGTTTAGTATCGAGCACTTTTCTTTCCTGGTGGTTCGTTCCGTTCGAGGGTTTTTTTCTTTACTGTGAAGAACCGTATGCATTGTCGGTCCTACGCAGTTTTCTTTTTTTTTCCCCTCTTTGTCCAAAGCTCTATAGCCGAGGACGATAACGGAGTTAGATTCTGCTGGTTATTCATAGTCTTTAAAAGTTTCTTGTGTAACATTTTAAGATTAGAATACGTACAGAGTCGGTTTTATTATTATTATTATTATATATATATATATATGAGTAATTCCCATAACACTTTTCTTTTTTCTTTCATACTTTTCTTTTTCTTTCCTTCTTTATTGTTCACTTTTCTTCTTTTTCTTCTGTATATTCATCCTTTCTTTTTCTTCTTTTTTTCCCTTTCTCCTTTTCTCTTATTCATTCATTTATTCATTCATTCATTCTTTCTTTCTTTCTTTTTGTATTTTCATTCCGTCTCTTTTCTTTCCTTCTCTTATGTTTCTTTCCTTCTTTTATTATTCATTCTTTACTTTTTCATTCTTTTTTTATTGATTTTTTTCTTTCTGGCTTTTCTTTTGTTTTAGTATTTGCTTCCTTTCTCTTCTTCTTTTTCTCTTTCAATCTTTCACCCCCCCCCCTTGATTCCTGCTTCTTTCTTGCTGGCTTTTCATCTTTTAATTTTTGCTTTTTTATCTTTTCTTCTTTGTTTTTTTTTCTTTCGGTTTTCCTTCTTGCTTTCTTGCTTTTCTTCGTTTCTTTTGGTATTTTTCATTCTTTCATTCCTTCTTTTCTTTTTTCCTTCTTTCTTGCTTTCTATCTTACCTGCTTTTCTTTCTAGCGTTTCTTTTCGTATTTTTCATTCTTTCATTCCTTCTTTTCTTTTTCCTTCTTTCTTGCTTTCTATCTTACCTGCTTTTCTTTCTAGCGTTTCTTTTCGTATTTTTCATTCTTTCATTCCTTCTTTTCTTTTTCCTTCTTTCTTGCTTTCTTTCTTACCTGCTTTTCTTTCTAGCGTTTCTTTTCCTATTTTTCATTCTTTCATTCCTTCTTTTCTTTTTTCCTTCTTTCTTGCTTTCTATCTTACCTGCTTTTCTTTCTAGCGTTTCTTTTCGTATTTTTCATTGTTAAATACAGCTATTGATTTGTTGTAGTTATTCCACCTGAGGTTGGTTGAAAATGTGAGGCCAAAGAAGAGGCAGTATATTGATCTCCAGGAGACTAACATCAGGCATGCTGAAGTGGGAAAGGAAAGTTTCTCTCTGGTGTTTAAAGGAAAACCTTTTTTTTTTTTTTTTTTGAGTCATTAAAATTTACAAGCTATTTCTTGTCCTAGTTAACCACAGGTTGGATGACCGTTTCAAGAGTAGCAGCCAGGTTTACTTTATCAATTTTGGCAGATTTCCTATTGAGACGGGCGTAAATGGTGGTGTCATCTGCATAAATACCTACTTGGATACTGATGACGTCAAAGTAAAGGAAACTGTGAAGATTCGTGATCGCCTCTGTCCTAAATAGATATACCATTTATTTTTTCAAATTTTGTCTTCGTGATACTTGCTCTATATCCTTAAACTTGTAAAATAAAGTATGCGATGCATTTTTTAAAACTTTCAATGCCTGTGAATGTTCAATTTTCCATGCCTTCCTTCCTTCGTCGTTATTTGTCTTTAACATTTTATTTTCTTTTTGATTGTTAGCATCAATCTTTTTATAAATTCTTTTTATTCATGAAAAGTTCCATCTTTCTCACATGTTCTGTCCATTGCATTCCAAACATTCGTTAGGAACAAATACAAAACATAAATAAAAAATAAAAAAACAAAAATAAAAAACAAAAGGAGTTGGAAATAAAAAAGTGTTAAAAATGACAACGTAAAGAAAGAAAAATGCAAGGGAGGGAGAAAAATAAAATAAATGACGAAATGAAAAAGGGAGAAAAGAAAGAAGAAAAAAAACGTACGGAAAAAATACGCAAAGAAACGCTAGAAAGAAAAGCAGGTAAGAAAGAAAGCAAAAAAGAAGGAAAAAAGAAAAGAAGGAATGAAAGAATGAAAAATACGAAAAGAAACGCTAGAAAGAAAAGCAGGTAAGAAAGAAAGAAGGAAAAAAGAAAAGAAGGAATGAAAGAATTCCCACCTTTTACAGTTGAAATATTTAAATGCAAGCGTCACTCGAACGGCTTCTTTTCTCGCACTTCCCGCCTGTGAAATTCCCTTCTGTTTACTTGCTTCCCTGATAGCTACAATCTCCAAAAATTTAAATGCAACGTCAGTTCCCATCTTCTATCATTTTAAATCCCGTTCATCTTTTATTCTTTCTTCAATACATCCTCTAACCAGCCTTGTTCTCCAATGTAACCCATTGCGCACTAGTGGTGGTCCCGACTTGCTTAAAAGGAAATGGTTTTAAAAAAACTATGTCTGAGTTACCATGTTTTTAGGGGGAGATGCTAGAGTGTTTTTCTTTTAGTTTATTAAAAGATTGAATATCAGTTTTTCTTCTTTTAAATGAGTTGCGAACAAAGTCTTTGTTTTTCCTGTGCCGTGTCCTTTCAGGACGTAGGCGATCATGAACTTCTACTTGGCTCTGTCTCTTGTCGCTCTCAATATTTTTCTCTTGGTTACTCAAAGCCCTGCTTCGCTATCCATTTGCTCAGACCTAACAAGCACGTTTCGCGCTGCTTTCCTATCTTTTCTTTCCTCTATTCTACCTGTGAGTATTAAATTCTCCATTCCCTCCTTCCTCATTACTTCTCCCAGAAGCCTCATTTGTCTCCGCCTGATATTTAGTATGGGTTTTCTTCTCGTTTGCATCCTTTATAACACTTCATCGTTGCACACGTGCTTTATCCATGGACCATCCTTCTGTAAAACCACATTTCTGCTGCCTCAAGCCTCTCCTTCATCTTTGATGTGATCATCCAGCATTCACTTCTATACAGAAGGACAGATATCACATAGAAATTCAGCTCTCTTTTCTTTGTTTCTAATGAGATTTTCTGTCTTTGAATACTCTAATTAGCTTTTGAAATGCGTCTTTGGCCATGCCAATGAGTCTTTGAATCTCCATGTCGCACTTTTCACCCTCTGTCTAAATACTTCCCAGGTATTTGATTTTTTTAATTTTCTAGGAACACAGTTTATTTTCATGGAAAGTTCAATCTATTCTGCTGTTTAGCTCATCGCGGTGTTGTGGGTAAATAGGGGGAAAAGAAAAAGCGAAACAAAGGATGAAAGAAAAAAAGAAGAACTAACAGAAAATGGTATGAAAAAATGCTAAAAGAAAAACAGCAAGAAAGAAATAGGAGCAGAAAGAAGTAAAGTAAAAATTTAAAAAGCGCAAAAGGTTGAAAAATACCAAAAGCAAAAAAAGAAAAGCAAACAAAAAATATAACAATAAAAAGGAATGAAAAAGAAAAAAATGAGAAACTAAAAGAAGAAAAAATAAAAGAACGAAAGAAAAACAAAAGAAGGAAAGAAAATAAAAGAAAAAGAGAAGTGATGAAAATGGAAACAGAAAATAAGATAGAGAGACAGAAGGAAGAAAGGAAGGAAGAAAGGAAGGAAGAAAGGAAGGAAACAAAAAAGAAAAAAGTAAAACTATGAAAAAGACCAAAAATTAAAGAAGAGCAAGAAAGAATGCCAAATAAAGAATGTCATAAAAATGTAAGAAAAAATTGTGGGAGTTCTACACCAGCGATGAAGAGTGATAATTTTCGTTGTGACGAAATTGTCCATCAAACCACGGTAAACACTTGTTATCGTTTGTGTAGGAACTGAATTTGGTTCAGTTATGTGAAGTGCTGAAAGGTTCCCTGCCCGACTAAATAAAAAAAAATATATTTGAAAACCAAAGTAGAGACATTCTATCACCACCGAGCAAACATGTCCGAAAATGGAGTACGACTACTAAAAGGTAGACGAAAAAAAATTTTTTTTCAAATATTAAACTAGAGACATTCCATCATCACCGACGAAACCCTGTGTTTTCACCCATGTCTATGAACGGGTATTCTCTCTGGGAGACCCGTACTTTGAACACCTATTGGAACGTAACCTCAACCCAGACCTCAAATGAAACTCGTACATATGCATTCATCGTTAAAGATGTTGGGAAGATGGTCCAGCAAGTACTTACCAAATCTCCTCTACCTTTACAAGAGCCAGTTCAGGCCAAAAATGGAGTACCGCCGCTATATATGGGCAACAGCTGTCCAGTCTTCCTTCTAATATCCATAAAGTCAAAAAGAGTCTCAAGCTCCTTGTGGTTGATTTTCCACGTTTCAAGCCTTTTTCGAAAGACGAAATGTCCCAAGCCTCTCGCTGGTTTATCACAATTTTCATGGAAAAGGGCTAAGACGAACTACACTCTTTAGTCCCACCAGTTCTAACATTCACAGCTAAGATCACCAGTCCCACACATTGTAGTGAACCACCCCTTTGTAAGTTCCCTGACCCTTTTCACGAACCACTGCTTTGTGAAACAAATTCCCAAGAGGATGCTTTCCCGATCACTATAATCTAACATGTTAACGTCTAGGCCTAACAGCTATCTTCTCCATAAACTGTGCTGTTTACTCTGTAACCGTCTACATCGACTGGCTCTTGAGCCTTGTGCAAGATGAACAGAGAAATTGGTTAGGTTGAGAATTTTTCAGCAGCTCCTCTTAAAACTTTTATGTAAATAGACAACATAAAAAAGAAAATTATCACTTTGCATCTCCTGTGCCGCACCCGACAATTTTTTGTTACATTTTGATGGGCTTGACTATTTTGGCATTCCATATTTGCTACTTATTTCACCCTCTTTAACCTTGTTTTTTGTTTGTTTGATTTTTGTTTTTTTTTTTGTTTGTTTTTTTTTTTTGTTGTTTTCATACCCCGAGGAATCGTGTCATCAGATTGTTGTTGAGGACATTCCGTTTTTCGTCGTGGTTTTCACTTTCACTTAAAAAATTATTTGCAAGATATGAAGAGCGATATCATTAGCTTTTCTTTCTTTTTTCATTCTTACTTTCTTTCTTTTTTTTTTTTTTTACTACTTCCGTTCTTTTTCTTTTCTCTTTAATTTGTCATTCCGTCTTTTGTTATTTCCTTCATTCTTTCTTTCTTTCTTTCTTTCTTTCCGTTTGAAGCCTTTTTTCTAACCCTTTCTTTCTTTGTTTATTCTAATTTTCTTTCCTGACGCTTTGATTTTTTCTTCATATTCCCTTTCCTTTTTCTTTTTATTCCTTTCTTTCTTTTTATTTCCATTCTTTGTCTTTTTCTCCTTAATTTTTACTTTTCTACCTTATTTCCTTTCTTTCTCAATTTTACAAAAAATTTTCTTTCTTTTTTCTTTCTCTCTTTATTTCTTCTTACAACTTGAATTTATCTTTTTCCTACTTTATTTCTTTCCTTGTATTTTCTTTTCCTTTTTTCTTTATTTCCTTCCTTCATTCTTTTTTCTTTCTTTACCATGTCCCTCAATTTTCTCTTCATTCATTCAGTCATTCATTTTTTCTTAGTTTCTATTTTTACGCTGTTTTTTTTACTTTCAGTGAATTTCCACTTTTCATTCACTTTTTCCTCTTTCTTTTTTTCTTCCTTCCTTCTTACAACTTTCTTTTCTTTCCTAGTTTATTTGCCTTTCCTCCTTCATTCCTTCATTGATTTTTTTCTTTCTTGTCTCTCTCAATGTTCTTTTTCGTTCATTCATTCTTTTTTGTATTTTTTCTGTCAGTGAATTTCCACTTTTCATTCTTTTCCCTCTTTTTGTCTTTCTTTCTTTCTTTCTTTCTTCATTACTTCCTTCTTTTTACAACTTTTTATTTTTCATTTTATTTGCTTTTCCTCGTTCATTTCTTCATTTATTCTTTTTTCTTTCTTTACCAGGCCTCTCTCAATTTTCTTTTTCATTCATTCATTCATTCATTCATTCTTATTTGTATTTTTTTTTTCAATGGATTTCCACTTTTCATTCTCATTGTCTCTTTTTTTATTTATTTTTCCTTACTAATTCTGTTTTTCTTTTCTCGTTTATTTGATTTTTCTTTTTTGTTTCAATTTCCTTCCATGATTCTATCCTTTGTTTTTTATCATGTCTCTTTCCATTTTCTCTTTCTTTTTTCTTTCCTTACATTTTGATCCGTTGTTATTACTTTTTATGCGTTTTCACTTTTTCATTCTCACTTTCATTTTTTTGGTTCCGTTTGTTTATTTTTTCTTCATCGGCTCATTTCTTTCGTTTTTTTAGCACACTCATTCCATTTATATCATGATCTGCCTTACTTTCGATTTTTGTCTTCATTTTCTTTCTTTTTCTTTTTCTTTAGCTCTTGCATTCAGTCAGTTTACCCCTTCTTTAATTAACATTTTTTCTTTCTTTCTGTCCTTCTTTCTTTCTTTCTTTCTTTCCATTAAATTCTCTTTACTTTCTTTACGGTTAATTGTCATTTCTTTCTTTCTTTCTTTCTTTCTTTCTTTCTTTCCCTATTTTAGTATCCAGTAATCTTTTTCTTTCTTTCTTTCTTTCTTTCTTTCTATTTAATTCTCTTTACTTTATTTACGGTTAATTCTCATTTCTTTCTTTCTTTCTTTCTTTCTTTCTTTCTTTCTTTCCATTAAATTCTCTTTACTTTCTTTACGGTTAATTCTCATTTCATTCTTTCTTTCTTTCTTTCTTTCCATTAAATTCTCTTTACTTTATTTACGGTTAATTCTCATTTCTTTCTTTCTTTCTTTCTTTCCATTAAATTCTCTTTACTTTCTTTACGGTTAATTCTCATTTCTTTCTTTCTTTCCATTAAATTCTCCTTACTTTTTTCTTTCTTTATTTATTTATTTATTTATTTATTTATTTTAACGCTTCTATTCAGCCTTTTCTCCCTTTCCATGGTTATATTTTCTATTTCTCTCTTTCTTTCTTTCGTTCTTTCTTTCTTTCTTTCTTTCTTTTTTCTTCCTTTTAACACTTCCATTCAGACTATTTCCCAATTATCTTATATTTTCTATTTCTTTCTTTTTTCTTTCCTTCCTTCCTTCCTTCTTTCTTTCTTTCTTTCTTTCTTTCTTTCTTTTCTTTTTTTCCTGCTTCCTTTCTTTCTTTTCATTCATTCCTTTTTTCTTTTTTTTACTTCTTTCTTTCCAGCTTTCTTTCTTTCATTCTTTCTTTCTTGAACACTTTCATTCACTTTCTCTTCCCTTCCTAACTTTACATGCTTTCTTTCATTCTTTCCTTCTTTAATTCTGTCTTTCTATCAATCTTTCTTTCTTTCTTTTTTCTTTCTTTCTTTTAACGCTTCTATACAGTCTCTTTTCTAAGTAACTATTTACTTTATATTTTCTATTTCTTTCTTTCTTTCCTTTCTTCTTTCTTTCCTTCTTTCTTTTTTTCCTTCTTTCTTATAAGACTTCTATTTAACCTAACTTATATTGCATTTTTCGTTCTTTCTTGTAATACTTCCAAGTCACTTTACGCTGCCTTTATTAAACATAATTTAATTTATTTTCTTTATTTAACATAGATTTCTTTCTTTCTTTCTTTCTTTCTTTCTTTCGTCAGCTCAATTTAGTCCATTTTCACCTTCTTTACATTTACTGTTTTCTTTCTTTCTCATTTAACTTCCAGTTTAGTCTTTTTTTACTCTTCCTTACTTTACATTCATCTTTCTTTGTTTCTTTCTTTGTTTCTTTGTTTCTTTGTTTCTTTCTTCCTTTCTTTCTTCCTTCCTTCCTTTCTTTCTTTCTTTCTTTCTTTCTTTCTTTCTTTTAGGACTTCCATTTTACTCTTCGTTACTTGACATTTCTCTTTCATTCTGTCTTTCTTTAAACACGTCCCATCATACTTCTCACTCTTTTCTTGGTATGCATTTTCTCTTTCTTTCTTTCTCTCTTTCATTTTTCTTTCTTTCTTTTTTAATAGTTTCATTTTTGTCTTTTCCCATTCATTACACTCCACTACTTTCATTTATATTTTCTATTTCATTCCTTCTTTCGGTTTTTCATTCTTTTAAAACTTCCTTCCAGTCTCTTCCCGCTTTCGTACTTTACATATTCACTTTCTTCTTTTCTTTCCTTCTTTCTTTTATCCTTTTTCTAACATTTCCATTCAGTTTCTTTTCCTCTTCTATACTTTACATTTTATATCTTTCTTTATCATGAAACTTTTATTCAGTCTATTTTCCACTTCTTTCGTTTATATTTTCTTTTTCATTCTTTCTTCTTTTCGTTCTTTCTTCTTTTCCTGCGGTCTCGTTTCTCCTTCATTACTTTGCATATTCCCTTTCTTCCTTTCTTTTTAAACACTTCCATTCATTCTCTTTTCCCTTTCCTTTTTTCCTTTTTTATTTATTTATTTTATTTGTTTTTTTTTTTCTTTCCGCTCCCATTTTTGCATTGTTTTTTGTTCTCCTTTTCCTTCTTTTATCATTCAGAACTTTCTTTCATTCCTTTTTTTTTTCTTTTTCTTTTTTTTTTCGTTATATTTTTCTCCGGCTAGCCATTTTTTTTTTCTTCTTTTCTTATACCTGTTTCTTCTTCATTTCCAATTCATCTTGTGCGGGTTTATTAACGGCCAGACAACCTTGTCTGATGGCATAAAAGCATGCACTGGTGAATTTTTTTTTTTTTTTTTCAAAGAATTTTATGAAAAGCTTAACTGAAATATTTACTTACTCCAATTATCGTCTCAAATTCTTGGATACTATGGTAAATGGGTTGTTATTTTTTTCTTTTCCTTCTTCTTTTAATTAAAGCTGGTTGGATTTAAATTCACCCCACCGCCGCCGTCGCAAAACGCAATCACATACGGTATTCGGTGTCAAAAACGTATAGATACCCTTAACCAGAGATCATATATTTCAAGGTCTTAGTGATGAATGTCTGACGAATAACCATCAAACCCCAGTTATCGTGATCACTTTCCAGGTAGACCCGAAACCTCTATGTACTTCCACACCGTCCCTTGCTTTTGAAAGCCATACACTCAACGAACTGCCGAAGTTCGCTTACAAGTTTTAGCTCCCGGAAGAACCGGCATCGTTTTTCAAAACTATCCAAAGACTTGGACGCTCTACTAAGCAACTCTCACTTCTTCAGTTCCTAACAAGTCATTGATTTTCTTTTTCAAATAGCTGTAGGTCCTAGGTACGACGGTAAACTGCATCCGGCAGCAATACCTCTGATTGGAAGGTTGTGAGGAGCATGGAAGCACCTTTTAATTGCTGTTGTTCCAGGTCCACCCTGACCTGAAGTAGTAGCACCTGTTAGGGTCCTATCTATGGGCAAACTGGAGTCAAAACACTATGAAAGTGTAAAAGTACCTTTTTATAGAAATATATACATAAAAGTAGACTTTTATAGAAAAATATACATTTTGAAAGAAAAATATTACCAACAATACATTTTTGAATAAAAAATTATTACCATAACACATTTTTGAAGGAAAAAATTATTCTCAGCAAAACATTTTTGAATGCAAAACTAGAAGACATTTTCAGTTTTTTAAAATAAAAAAATTAAAAAGAATAAGAACAAAAAATTTTCATTAAAATCTGACTAAATCAACCTCGTCACTATAACCGAATATTTTTTTTTAAATCCTTAAAATTCCACCTTTTTGGCATTAAATAACCCACAGAGGTGTTGATATGCCGTTAAACAAAACTCATACTCATGCTCATCAAATCGCTGTATGAATAGAAGTTCATCTCTCCTGGAACGTCCTTGAACCCATACAAAAATCAGGGAGGAATCGGCTATGTAAGATGTTTTACAATAACTTTTTTATATTCATTTTACCCCAAACAAGGTAATAAAGCAACTAAGACGCAAGGATTTACTGAGTGTAAGAGAATATGAAAAAAAGAAAACATTATTAATGAGAGAGAATAATGCAATAAAAGAAGAAGAATCAAGAAAAATGAATGATTGTCATTCCATTTCCATCTTAGAAGTTCCATGTTGACTGGAAAGCAAGAAACAAAGAAAAAAGAGAGTTCAAGAAGTGAGAAGTTCAAGAGAAGAAACGGTCAGCATAGAGCATACGGTTATATCAACTATGAAATGATAAGACCTGACCGCCAATCTAGTACTGCGCTTAAATTCATAAAGTCTAACTAGCACAAAGGAAAAATCATCAAAACAATTCATTCAGTTAAGTGCCATACGTGATACACGATTGGGCGATCATGTCTCGAAAGATACATGACTGACTGGGCAGAAGATTATCCCGCAGTAGGTTGCCATTGCTTTCTGCGGTAGACTGGTTGCCAGCCAAGGCTATAGAACCCAATCTGTCCTGTTATTTAACCCATAACTAGAAGGAAGAGACAGATTAATAACTTTCCCAAGGGTATTTGCGCGTAAGTGAAGGCAATGAATTCAGCTGGAATTCGAACTCTGCTCACCGATTTCTCGTTCCGAGCCGCTACCCAATGCACCACATCAGAACAATTGCCATGAAAATATTTATTTAAGAAAGGCACAGGAAATCTACATAACGGCGGTTGAAAAGTAAATTAAACCGAGATGCCTGATCAAGACCAATAACATTGGAGATTCTTTTAGTAAACTGCATTCGGCATCAAGGTAAGATAAGGATTGGGAGGCTGTGAGAAGCCTAGAACCAACTCTTAACCGCTGTTGTTCCCAGATCCACCGTGACCAGGACTGGTAACTCCCAAACCGGGGTCAAAACACTATGAAAGTATAAAAATACATTTTTATAGAAATATATACATAAAAATAGACTTTTATAGAAAAATATACATTTAATACAAAACTAGAAGACATTTTCAGTTTTCTAAAATAAAAAAAAGAAATAAGAACAAAAAATTTTCATTAAAATCTAACTAAATCAACCTTCTCACTATAACCAAACATTAAAAAAATACCTTTAAGACCCACCTTTTGGGGATTAAATAACCCACAGGGGTGTTGACATGCAGTTAAACAAAACTCAAACTCAAAAACGCAGAAACCCCTCTGCTCTATTTCCTAGAATCTACGGTAATTCGCAGATTTTAAATAAACGGAACTGTCGAAAATTACAAGCGAGGCGAAGGATATGAAAATTAGAATTAATATTTAGTAGATTAGAAATTTAAGGATGTAAGGCGATCGTGACGTTTTTTACGGCTTATCAACCGTTTTTGTGCTTTTTTTTTAAACCAGGAAATATTTTTTAGATTTTAATATATTTTTAGAGATAATAATGATTTATTGATACAAATCCTACAACTTACCCAACGTAACACATCATTGGGAGGGGTATATGTGTTTTCAGACTTTTCCCGAAGGGTATTTTCGCGTCAGTAAATACAACTAACCAGAGTTCGGCTCTCCATTTTCCGATTTCCGAGCCTTTATCCATTACACCACCCGCACATCCAAGCTTATGCCAGCTGTTATTTTTAAGTGGTCACCCATTTCCCTATTAACCAATCTCGACGTTGCTTAACTTCGGAGATCTTACAAGAACGATGTTTCAACGGGACATATCATAAACCAAATCATAACAAAGAAAAGAAAAACAACCCAAAAAATCTTAAGAGGGTAGGAACAGTGATGCATCAAGAACTATGCAAACCAATTCGTTACAATCATTGAAAAACCTGCCTTTAAAAAATCAAAACACTCAAACAACTCAGGAATTTGCGATCGACCATTCCATCTAAGCGAGGTGACACATTTTGAACTTGACTCAGTCAGTTAACTGCCATCCGTAATACACGCTTAGGCGATCATGTCTCGAAAGAGACATGACTGACTGAGCAGTAGGTTGCCATTACTTTCTGCGGTAGAATGGTTGCCAGCCAAGGCTATAGAACCCAATCTGTAATATTATTTAACCCATAACTGGAGGGAAGAGACGGTTTACTACTTTTCCAGGGTATTAGCGCATGTGAATGCAAGGAATTGAACTGGAATTCGAACTCAGCTCCTCAGTTTCTCGTTCCGAGCTGATATTCACTGCACCACAAAAAGTCCTAAATAACCCAAAAAATTAAAAAATACCACTTTGTCAAGACAGTTTCAAAGACAATTTTTAAAATAATCATACCAGGAAATCGTCCGGGAGAAATGGAAACAATGTGATATTACTTAGAGACATGCCAAAATAAAGTTTTAAAGAAATTGATTGCAATACTTTTTTTCTTTTTTTTTTTTAATCATTTCACCCCGAGCAAGGTGGAAACGCCACTGATGTGCAGGGGGTTACATAAATGTAAAAAGATTAATTAGAAAAGAGTGAGGAGTACAAACTAGTTAGAAAGGAACAACAGGAAGCTGAGAAAGCAGGTGCGATGACAGATACATAGGTGGAGAAAGGAAGGTTATACAGGGGAGAGGAGAGAGCTAGAGGCCAGTGGTTAAAAGATGAGTATTGACTTTGCATTTAAATTTCTGGAGGTTGTAGCCGTCAGGAAAGCAAGAATACGGGAGCGAGTTCCACAGGCGGGAAGTGCGAGAGAGGAAGCTGCAGGAGTAGAATTGTCGTCTGCATACTGGAAAATCTTCGAAGGATTGAGACTCTCACCACCAGAGTAGGACCGAGATTATTGTGAATGTATAAAGTGGCTGATATGAATGACTAGCAGTATAGCCCGGCGTTGCTCGGGCGTAATGAAAGCTTCAAAACTAATCCATGGTCCTGAAGCTCAGACTCTTTGGACGCTGGCACGAACGACTAAAAAGCAATAGTTGTTTCCAGTTAAAGCGAAACCGTAGACTGAAAGAAAAATGAATGGATGGAAGTCAAATTTTGATTTCCTGGTATCGATATCAAATAAGTTTTTCCGTCTTAAACTGAATTTTGAAGGTTAAATAAGTCCTCTGAGTAAATGGTATCATGGCTAAGACTAAGAACTACAACTATACCTACTTAAGAGCCAAACCCGAAGCAACAAATAAAAGGGCTGAAAACATACAGGCATACAAATACACACACACACACACACACACAAGCAGAATAGCCCGGCATTGCTCGGGTGTAATGAAAGCTTTAAAACTAATCCATGGTCCTGGAGCTCAGACTCTTTGGACGTTGACACGAAAGACTAAAAAGCAATAGTTGTTTCCAGTCAAAGCGAAACCGTAAACTGAAAGGAAAATGAATGGATGTAAGTCAAATTTTGATTTCATGGTATCAATATCAAATTTTCTGCACTATTGTAAGAACTGCAACCTTGAAACTTCTGAATATCATTTCTTATGTCTTTGTCTATGAGTGTATCAAATTTGATTAAAATCGGACCACTCCTTCTATAACCCGATTTTTTCGATTATCGATTTTCGATATTTATCGGGGATACCTAGACACAAAACCTAGCTAAGAACACTCGCAGACGCTTATAGTACAACTGTATAAATTTTCAAGAAAATCGGTTCAGCCGTTTCGGAGTCTATAGGTAACTGACACACACACACAGATACACATACACACACAAAGTTCCATTTATAAATAAGTTTAGATTTAGATTAGATAGATAGAGGTAATGTTATTAAATTTCTGTTTTATGACGGCATAACAGCGTGCGAGCTTCAGTTTATGTCAAAAAACCAGAGCTGCATGATGGGAAAAAAAAACTTTATAGGCGTAATTAAGTCCTTATAGTTTTGCATAGAAAATTTAATACGGAGGACACTTATTTGTACCCGTTAGCATTTAATAACAGGGCATCGCACCAATAAACATTGAATAGTAAGTTTTTGTCCTTGGTATTATCATTAAAGAACGAAAAAAAAGTATCAGCTAACAGCAACCAACACGTTCATATAGTGACACTTTGGGGGTTATGTAGCACGTCATTTTGTTATAGCTGAACACAGGAAACGATAAATAATGGAATTAAGTCATAAGACATCACAATCAACGGGTAATTGTTCATGTTTTACAGAACTATGTTAATGGTTAAACACGCGTCTTTATCACACGACTTAGCTTGTTTACAAGTATTTCTTAAGAGACTGCAAAAAATTAAAAGACTAGATTGAACATTTTTCATTTGGAATTGCTTAGGTCACCAGTGGTATCGTGATATTGAAACCCGAAAAGTGACTTCTTGTGACCGGCTAGTTTTTATTGTTTTTGCAATCAGTCAACTGTAGTAAATTGCTGACAAATTCCTGTGAGAGATCTGTATGTTCTTGTTTATAGACCACAGCTTGTAGATCTTAAGAAGGGAGAGTATTTTTCTGCAGATTACTGCGTACCCCTGTCGTCATAAATTGAGAGAGAGGTTTATTAGTTGTTTCCTCACAGGTTATGACTCCTGAGAGTGACACACACACACACACACACACACACACACACACACACATATATATATATATAGCATAATGATGATCCACGTATACTGTCTTAATATGTATAAGAAAAACTATTTTAAAATGTATTTTTTGACAGTATTTATTTATTTCTATTATTATATATATATATATATATTTGATATTTCAGACCGGCCTCGGCCTTTCATCAGAAACAAATGATTTTAAAATTTAAACTAGAAGCGTTCGCCGCGAGAGCGTTCGTCGAGAGATGTTCACATCACGTGACGTAGAAAGCGACAGAGTTTTTTAATATTTGTAAACGTAAACCTATCTCTAATAATACTTTTAAATGTTGTTTTAAAGAAAATTGTTTAAGTGTATCTAAAAATGTTTAACTATTGAAATATTTATAAAGATTCAAAATACCTAAGTCTTTATTTAACCCTAGCCTGTATGTATTTAATTTTAAAATCCAGTGTCTATACCAATCTCGAGCGCCCGTAGCTTAGAGGTAGAATCGCCGACTGACGCCATATTCGGTCGGGTTTCAATCCTGGGTAAAAAGCAATCGGCTGTCTAACCATACTGATGAGCAGTGATACAGATCTGTCTGCGAATGACTATATATATTCTTCATTTTAAAGAGTTATTACGCGACCTAGGTTTCTACTATGTGGTGCCTTCAGGCTATTTGCAATAACTGATTTTACCGATTTTTTAAAGAACGCTCACGTAACGCGTTCAAAAAAATCCCCGTTACGTGAGCAAATTGTCTGAAGACACCACATGGTAGAAAACTAGGTCACGTAATAACTCGTTAAAAATGAAGAATGTTTAAAAGTTCTGCAATATAATTGTATTGAACACTTTTTAATACATCTAGGCACTGGTCTAATTTTATTATGACCAAAAACTAAGTAATTAAATAATCAGTAGATAGATAGATAGATAGATAGATAGATAGATAGATAGATATGAACAGAGATAGATAGATAGATAGATAGATAGATAGATAGATAGATAGATAGATAGATAGATATGAACAGAGATAGATAGATAGATAGATAGATAGATAGATAGATAGATAGATAGATAGATGTAATATAACAATCTGGCCCCACCCGAGGAAGGCTGATGCAAGCGAGGGTGTTTCCGGTCGTTGAAAGGAACGGATGTCGTTTGACCTTATTTCCGGCAGCAGCGGAAATAACTACAGAGGCAAACAGAACAGGTGTCTCTGAGAATTACGTGGGCGTGCGTGGGCGAGGCAAAACCGGAAGAAAAAGTCCCGGTTCTGGAAGATTATAAAAAGACCTCGGCACACGGATTCGCCAGTAGAGGAGCAACAGAGATCGGCCGGTGAAGAGAGACACAACAGATAAGACTACACTCCCGTCAACCCATTAGAAGCGCGCTCTCTCAATTCTCTGTTCCCTATTCTACACGGCTCATCGTCATTAATAAAAATATAACTTTATATTTTTATATATATGCGTGTTTGTTGTTTGTCGATATATAACAGATAGATAGATAGATGTAATGAATATGTAATGAATATGCATACACCTTGGTTCCCCATCACAGTAATGTGATCCGCTAGTGTCAGCCATAAATACAGACGAAGCCGAGTACGCAGAGAGCTCTACAGGTCTACCACTAGAGATCTACAGGTTTTCGAGCAGAGGTCTACGTCCATAAGTCTACTACTATTGGTCTACAGCTATTGACTATGCCTACATCTCAGGATACTGCATACAACGAGTACCGTATATCACGTCTACGTACTAGATTGTCCTACCCAGTTACATTTGCCAAATACAGAAGAATCCAAAAGAGTGTCCTGTACATACAGTGGTAGGATAACTCTCTAAGAAAGCTCTAAATATATATGTACATAAATACATATTGAGTAAATATAAGTAAAATTTCGTGTAAAATCCTTTGTAAAATAAAGAGGGAAGCTGATGATGGTTCGCCTGAAATAGGCCCATACTTTCGATTTACCATGAAATAACGTGTCTGCCTTAATTCTTCTTTTATATATATATATATATATATATATATATATATATATATATATATAAACTTAGGCGCAGATGGATATAGGTCCCTCTTTACGTTTGCCTATTTCTTTCTTTGTTTTTTTTCTATTACTTTTAACAATAATGAATTAAACCCCTTTTGTTTTTGATCACTACATTTTTAATTCTTAATTTCAAATTTAACCTCTTAATTTTTTGTTTAATTTTTGTTTAATTTTATTTTATCTTATTTTCATCTTTATTTAAAATTTTTAATTTTTAATTTTTCCCTACAAATTTATGTACATGTAATATTTGAATATTTAAATTTTTAAGACTCATGATTTACCCGGCTTTGATTTCTTCTCCCGGCATTTTCTTATTTTAATTTTAATCTTGAATTTTAAATTTTTATCCACTTGTAACCGAAGAATATTTAAATTTCTAATCTTGTTATTAAAAAAAAAGCGGTAACTTAACTTTATAAGACTTAATTCCAATGAACATCGAGTGAACTTAAATTCAAATCTATTAAGCTGTCAGTTTGAAATAAGCATCTGTTGACTGCATAACGCATGAAACTCCGAGTCGTGCCATAGACTTAGGATTATATATATATATATATATATATATATATATATTTTAGAACATGTACAAATTATAATCTACTACAAAGTGTACATTTTGTTTTGACATCGAAAAAACAATGTCTCATCAATGTCGAAACAAAATGTACACTTTGTAGTAGATGATAATTTGTACATGTTCTAAACTATAATTTATAATAAATATTCATAGCACTATTTTATATTGAGCACCGTTTTAAATTAATGTTTTGAAAATTGTTAATATTTTCTTCGTTTCTTATTCACTTGGATATATATATATAGTCATCCTCAGACAGTTAGTTCATTAGTATCGTTAGCCACCAGATTTCTTCCAGCCACCATTGAAATCAAACCGATTTGACATCAGTCGGATATTCTACCTTTGAGCTATCGGCGCACGGTATAGAAAGCCAGGTTTTAGCGTGTTATGTATATATACAAAGGTTTTTATTTTAAAGATAGGCTTGACAAAGTGTAGAGAATCCAATACGGAAAATAGAATGACACATCCCAGTAACTGTAAATCTAGAAGTAACTGCCCGGTTGAGGGTAAGTGTAGGTCTGAAAATGTGATTTATCAAGCCACCATCTACCCTAAGGAAAATGTTTATATCAGAATTTTCGCGGGAATTTGGAAGCAACGGCTTTATACCCACAGGTACTCCTTCACCAACCCTAGTTTAAAATACCAAAACACTTTCTAGGAAATACTGGGAATTAAAAGAAAGTAACTTAGATCCCTAAATAAAATGGGAATTAATAGGCAAAGCTAGGACCCCTTATAGCTTAAGAGATAGGTGTAAGCTATACTTAACAGAAAAATTAAAATTTAAAAATTTCAAGACCAAAATATTCTCCTTAACAAATGAAGGGAGATAATAAGTATGTGTCGGCATAGAAATAAATAAAAGTTACAATAATTAGAAATATAAATTGCAATAATTATCCTATTCCTCCAGTGAGTCCCGATAAAAAAATTGCAAAAGTTTTTTAAAAATTGACCTAGCAGTTACCTCCACACAACTTACCCTGCTAACCCTAGGGTCAGGCCACATACCTCCCAATACTAAGGAAGAATTACTACTAGCTCCGTCCCCCTGCCCAACCCAAAGAATGACCAATACATCACAACCACTTCCTTTATCTAAATTAATGTCTGGACTTAGGATTTTCTACATTCTCTGTTTAGAAGGGGTCGAAGAATGCATGCCTTATGGCTATTTCCATACGAAGTTTTATCTGAATTTACAGATAAATAAAGATATATATATATATATATATATATATATATATATATATTATGGACTCTCCCATCGATTTCGAGGGTCTAACCTTAGTAAGACATCCACACAAAGATTTGTTTATAGTGATGAAGGCATTGTGTAGTACCATCCACACTTTTTGGAACTGCTGATAACAAACAATCGGTGCAGAAATCTGCCACAGATCGCATGAACAGCAGACCTCAATTATTTAACCCCTAATTGGAGGGAACGGACGGATTAATACCTTTCCCAAGGGTACTAGTGCGCAAGTGAATGCAGTGTGCTCGACTGGAATTGGAACTTGGCTCACCGATTTCCCCCTCCAAGCCGACATCCACCGCACCACAGCGCACATCCGTGAACGCTAACAGCACCTGGTATTCCCAAGTGGTCACCCACCTAAGTACTGACCAGGCTCAACTTCGGGGATCTGGCGGGAACCGGTGTATTCAACGTGACATGACCGTTATATATATATATATATATATAATTATGACAAAAAGATAACAAGGCACTTTTAAATAGCAAACAGGGTGCAAGGGCTTTCATAACTCAGAGTTAAAGCTTAATAACTGGTAGTAAAGAGAATGAACTAAACCGAAACAGCCTCGCTATTGTCTCTATCTCTTGACAGTACGGATATATATATATATATATATATAACGGTTTTTATTTTAATAGGGAGGATTATGTTTACATAAGATATGCTTACATTTATCCATAAATTGTTGTTTCAAAATATATGCAAGAGATATGTTAGTCTTTCAATTCTTGCTTGCACATATGAGAAAGTGATGTGTCTGCAGATGATTGTTAGAAAAACATTTACAAGAGATCTCTTTCTTTTGTACCTCAATGGACTTTCTGTTTATGCTTAACGATAGATTTATGTTGGTATTATTTCGAATTATTGTTCTCAAGAGGTAAAATTTAAAATTAAGACTTAAAAATGTAAGGAGGAAAAATAAGTCTTATGTTATAATAGGCATAACATTTCTGGTCATCATCAGGTGCCCATTGATTGGCTGATTTGGATTATCTTGTTTGTTGATTAGCCCATTGATTGGCTGATTTGGATTATCTTGTTTGTTGATTAGCCCATTGATTGGCTGATTTGGATTATCTTGTTTGTTGAATTAAACCCCTTTTGTTTTTGAAATATCCTGTGAAATCAGTTATTGCTCTTTCTTGTCGAATCTGGTGCGTCCAAGGATTGAACACATCACCATTAAACGATACTTATATATGTATTACCAACTACTATATTCACTACGCCACCGTCCCAAAGCACGTCTGTGGTGCAATTTTGGGACCTTTTATGTTCAGTTTCAGATGGTTTTGACGATTGAATTATGCTACTTGGTTTGTGCAAAAATATAAAAATATCAGTCAATCAATGGACACTTGATGGTGACCAGAGGGTACTTGGTCGAAACGTTGTGTCTCTTATAACATCTATATAAATCAAGATGAGAACAATAGTTCGAAATAATAGCAAGATATTGAAAATTAGTCATATCAAAAATAAATACAAATTATGACGATAGATTATTACATAGAAATATCTGTAAGAGATCAGTATAACTTGTCCATCAACTATTGATTTGAAATACGTTCTATATAGACCATTGATGAGAAACTTTTTCAAGAGGTATCTATAGGTATCTATTTGGCCATCAATTACTGCTTTCCTGATATGTAGCCAAGGTCTGTTTACTCTTGTATCTAAACTATTGTTTACAAATATTTTCAAGAGATCTGTTTACTTTGTTCATCAAGTTATTATTTCCTGATATAAGGGCGAGATCTGTTTGCTCTTATCTATTAAATGTTGTTTACGAGTATTTTCAAGATACCTGATTCATTGTTTCTTATTTACTGTTTACAAATATGAGATTTGTCTTCACTGTACATCACTGATTACAAAGTTTTCAAGAGATCTGTTCTCTTTGTTCAGCAAATATTGTTTCCTGATATGTGGACGAGATCTGTTTACTTTTATCTACGGATTATTGTTTACAAACATACTAGCAGTATAGCCCGGCGTTGCTCGGGTGTAATGAAAGCTTCAAAACTAATCCATGGTCCATGGATTCTTTGGACGTTGGCACGAATGACTAAAAAGCAATAGTTGTTTTCAGTTAAAGCGAAACCGTAGACTGAAAGAAAAATGAATGGATATAAGTCAAATAATGATTTCCTGGTATCGATATCAAATAAGATTTTTCGTCGTAAACTGAATTTTTTGAAGGCTAAATAAGTCCTCTGAGTAAATGGTATCATGGCTGAGACTAAGAACTACAATTATACCTACTTAGAGCCAAACTCGAAGCAAAAACTAAAATAAAAGGGCTGAAAAAATACAGACATACAGGCAGATAAACAGACACACACAAACATCTTACCTTTTATATATATATATATATGATCGATTTTCTGCACTATTGTAAGAACTGCAACCTTGAAACTTCTGAATATCGTTTTTTATATCTTTGTCTATGAGTGTATCAAATTTGATTAAATTCGGACCACTCCTTCTATAACCCGATTTTTTCGATTATCGATTTTCGATATTTATCGGGGGTACCTCGACACAAAACCTGGCTAAGAACATTCGCAGACGCTTATAGTACAACTGTGTAAATTTTGAAGAAAATCGGTTCAGCCGTTTCGGAGTTTATAGGTAGCGGATACACACACATAGACACAGACACACACATACAAAGGTTCCATTGAAGATAGCTGCCTCTTTTGTTCACTAATTATTCTTTAAAAATATGTGTTTTGTTTTCTCTATAGAATGTTGATGACAAACTTTTTGGAGAGACTTTTTTCACCTGTCAATATTGAGTTTCCTAATATTTGGACGAGATCTGCTTGCTTTTATATATGGATTGTTGTCTACAAGTTTTTTCAAGATATTTGCTTCCTTTGTTAATCATTATTGGTTAAGATGTGTTTCTTCTTCTCTATAGATCATTTTTATAGACTTTTTCAATAGATCTGCAACTCTTGTCTATCAATTATAGCTTCTTATATGTGGATGGTGGGTGTGCGTTGTGGTGCAGTGGATATCGACTCGGAAACGACAAATCGAGGTGCTTTTGGGAAAGGTATTAATCCGTCTCTTCCCTCCAGTTAAGGGTTAAATAATAGGACAGATTGGTTTCTATAGCCTTGACTGGCAACCAGTCTACCGCAGAAAGCAATGGAAACCTACTGTGGGATAATCTTCTGCCCTTTCAGTCATGTCACTTTTGAGACATGATCGCTTAAGTGTGTATCACGTATTGAAAAAAAAAAGAAAAAGAAGTGAAAAGATTGGAAAAGAGAAAGCCGGAAACCACATCCTAAACAGGGAACAAGGGATGAGCCTCTTCACCTGTTCAATAGACGTGGGTGCAGTGTGAACCGGGCGATAGTTTAGTCTATATGTGCTTTGTCTTTTATAAACTTTTTCAAGAGATGAGAACTTTTTTTTACAAAAAGATTCAAGGTATCCGCTTCCTTTGTCAGTAGATCTCTTCTCTTTGTCAATTTATTTCTTACAAATATGTCGTCAAGATCTCTTTACTTTTATGTACGGCTTATTGTTTACAATCCTTTGCAAAAGATCTGTTTCCTTTACAATGTTACTCTCTGGTCTATAGTTTATTATTATTTTAAATATGTTTTTCTCTTTCTATTGACTGTGCTGTGTCGTAGAAATCTATACATGTGCTTTACAATATTTTAAGAAACTGAATTTCACTATTCATTTGAACAAGTCTATTTTCATGTTTCATTTGAAAGTGTTTAAATATAAAATCTTACCAGATACCCCTTAGTAAGCAGGAGTGGGTGTTGGACCCAAGTGTAATCAGCTTGTAAATGTGATAATTCCTTTCATGTAATATTTGAACTTGCGTTTTCTTTCTTATTCATTTTGTTTTGCACATTTTCGGCCTCAATGTTAGTTTTGATAGGGGGTGCTGAAAAAAGTTTAGATGTTGTCATATCTGATCAGGCGCCCCTGCTGTTCGTCTCAGTGTTCTCGACAAGCTCCAAAGGAGAATCTGTAATGTGATTTGTCCTGATCTGGCAGGTCGACTCCAACCACTTTCCCATCGGTGGGATGTGGCTTCCCTCTGTCTCTTCTATAAATATTTTCAGGGCTTCTGCTCTGACGAACTTAGATCAACGGTATCCCTTTCACAAGAATTTACAAAACTAGCAACAAGGTCCCACCATACAGTTAGATCAACCAAATGCAGGCGACAATTCTACTCCACCATCTTCTTTTCTCTCGCCTCCCGCTCGTGGAACTCCCTTCCATATACTTACTTTCCTGACGGTTACAACCTCCAGCAATTTAAATGCAAAATCAATTCCCGTGTTTTATTCACTTGACTCCAGCACTTTCCGCATCACCCCGTATATCTCGTTCTTTTTCTTTCTTTCTACCTTCGCAACTGTCTTCACACATGTGTTCACATCCTTCTCTTGCCCATTCTCTTTCAACCACTGTAGCTGGTTCATCTTTGTCTTCACTCTCCTTCTGTCTAAAACTTTAACTCTCTTACGTAACCCCCTGCACATCAGTAGCGGTACTGCCTTACTTGGGGTGAAATGATTAAAAAATGTCTTTTTAAATCGTGTTAGATTCTGATATGACCAATTTACGGCAATATACTTGTTTTTTCGTGGCTCTCTTTTTTGGTTATAAATGTTTGCTGTTTAACATGTCTACTTTTTATCACGGTGACGAAATTCATATCTGCTGGTAAATTGTCGTCTGCCAACCTTAAGTTCTCCTCTACAGAAGTTACAAGCTGAGTTATGGTCAAACGAACAAGCCGGCCACTACGGCAAACGAAATGTATTTGGCATTCACTTCATTCAGAACTACATGAGCTTTCTTTACCAACTATGACGGAACATTATCTTCAAACATGTCTTCGCTTGTATCCTTAACCTTCAGCACCCTGCTGTATTAATATCATTTCACTGTCTATTGTATTCTTTTTCAAGGTCTCTGATTACAGCATACTTATTGTTAATTTCTCTCAAAGTTGTTTTATGTTGCCATAATGGAATATGGCAACACAACTATGAAATTCAAAAACTAACATTTGCTGATCAGAGTCAACTTTAATGCTAGGATAAACCTTTTGTACAGCAAATGAAGTCACTTAAAGAGTTATAAGGGTTAACAGATACATGACGACAGATATAGATGACCATCCCCCTGCTTTCCTATGAGCTAAAATTCAAAATATCTTTTTTTTTCTTTTTTTTTTTTAAATGATGCTATCATTTTTTAGCTTAAATTGAAAGAGATATTATCTAAAAATGTCGGTACCACAAGCTTGAATTAAGTAAGTCTAACAAAGTATCATAAACTTCATTGAGAATAAAAAGACTTAGAAAATGAATAAAATTACCAGAATATTAAAACCTTTAGCACTCTGTATGATTAACATTACTTCCTTTACTACTGCATTCTTTTCAAATCCTCTCAATTACATTATTCTTATTGTTAATTTCCTTAAAGTTGTTGACATAGCAGGATATGACAACACCACTATGAAATGACATTATCCTTATTGTTAATTTCCCTTAAAGTTGTTGACATAGCAGGATATGACAATACAACTATGAAATTCAAACAAGCAATTGTTCAGGAATCAAAGTCACCTTCACTGGCAGGATTAAGTTTGTGTACATCATATGAAGTTACATACATGATGAATGTTTTTTTAAAAATCTCTGTGTATTCCTGAGCTCTCATTCCAATACTACCTGCAACTTGGCATCGCTTCACGACTTAAAAGTCGCACCCCAAAACATTACACCTCCATCGCCTTGTTGACGTCTCAACTTGCAAAAGTTTTCGCAATGTTCTTCAGTTTAGTACCATACGTGATACACGCTTGGGCGATCATGTCTCGAAAGAGACATGGCTGACTGGACAGAAGATTATCCCGCAGTAGGTTGTCATTGCTTTCTGCGGTAGACTGGTTGCCATTCAAGGCTATAGAACCCAATCTGTCCTGTTATTCGACTCATAGCTAGAGGGGGAAGAGATGTATTATATTATTAAGTGGGGGATCAGTTGATTAATTCATAACAATATAAAACTAGTCCCCCACTTTATGCCCAGTAGAAGCCTTAATCATGTTTTTAACTATTATATTCAGTCAGTCAGTTTAGTGCCATACGTGATACACGCTTGGGCGATCATGTCTCGAAAGATACATGACTGACCGGGCAGAAGATTATCCCGCAGTAGGTTGCCATTGCTTTCAGCGGTAGACTGGTTGCCAGCCAAGGCTATAGAACCCAATCTGTCCTGTTATTTAACCCATAACTGGAGGGAAGAGACGGATTAATACCTTTCCCAATGGTATTTGCGCGTAAGTGGATGCAATGAATTCAACTGGAATTCGAACTCGGCTCCCCGATTTGGCGTTCCGAGTCGATATCCACTGTACCACAACGCACATCCACCCATCAATAACATTTTCTAAAATAATATTTTCTGAAGAATTAAGCACTGATAAAAAGAACCTCATTAATGATGGCTTTCGAAAGTATTGGTGAGCAAACAAAGCTTTAAGAAGGGTTATTCATATTAGTACCAAAATATGTAAGGACAACAACATCACTTTGTTAATTGTATTATCATGAGATACACTCAAGCAGCAAACATGATGAAGCAACTATAAACATAATATATACCCTTGCTAAAATTACCTACGGAAAGTAATAAACACGCTCAATTTATTATCGATTATAAAAGAATTAAAACTTTTATTTTAATAGCCAGTAATAAAAGTGCAATAAATTCAAATCCACTTCGTATAAAACTAATATAGTTTACAAATTCACTTCCTGTATTTGGAATTGTATCTGAAAATAGTAATAAAAAATACATAAAATACAATCTTATATAGGTTATACAATCGCAACCCTCGCCTGTACACTCAATTGTCACTTGTTCGACCAAAATGCTACAAAGCAACACAATTACTAAATGTACTTTAACTGAAGACAATTTCTTATCGATAATCTCTATATATAAAAGGCAATCTGTGAATCTGTGTGTGACTGTTCCCTATGCCCGCCTACATTTTTTAAGCTACGCCATTCAAATTTTCTAAGGACACATATCTACAGGGAAGCCAGTTCGACACATACATTTTAAGTTTAAGTTTAGCAATCTTCCCTTTCGAATTTTTTGACCAATAGTGCCAATTTTTTACAGTTGCTCCGTAAAACATCTAAGATCTAAGATGGTTGCTGAATTATGTCACAGAAATCAAATCACACGAGTCAAACGCAACTAAAAAAAAAAAAAAAAATGAGCCTTTATATTTAATTTTTATTCCGACGTTTTAAAAATTCATTTAGTCAACAAAAAATGTAAATATTTTTTCTCGTAATTTTGAAACAAAAACAAACGTATTGCTGTTTACAATGTGACACAAAACATCAAATCACGTTTACGCAAAGCAAAAGAAAATAGATTTCTTTTAGTGTAATTTTTTGAACTCTGCATTAAAAATTGTTCAAAGTTGCACGAGTAACACTGGGCTATGATGCTCGTACAATAACAATGTATCATTTAACCACGGCAGGGGTTGAATATATTCTTTAGTCCGACATTGAGTGAATCTAGGCAGCTTTCAAGCTTCGCCACGAATTCAGTTATTAACCAAATTTCAAACGGTTTGCAGAACTAGGACACCTCCTTAGCAACATTTTGAAAAAAAAATGAATTTTGGTTCAATAGAAAAAAAAGTTACATCAAAATATGTGAAGTACGAAAAGGGAGACTAACTGCATAAGTACATAAATGAGAGAAAGGATGCGAGTCAGTGAGATAGGAGATGACTATTGACCTTACATTTACAATTTTAGAGATTGTATCTGTCAGGGAAGCAAGTGTACAGAAGGGAATTCTACAGGTGGAAAGTGCGAGAAAAGAAGCTGCCAGAGTAGAAGTTGTGGTTACATTTTATTGGTTTCACTGTAAAAGGGTGGGACCTACTTCTTAGTCCAGTAGCTCGAGTAAATTCATACATAATGGGCACCAGTGAGCTAAGCCGTGAAAGTATTTATAGAAGAGATATAGGAAAACTACATTACCAAGTCGGGATCGATCACATTACAGATTCTCCGTTGGATTTTGTCAAGAACCCCCAGGTGAATAGCAGGGGCACCCGACCAGATATGGTAGCAGTATTCACTACACGGGCGGACGGTAGATTTATATATGTGCAGGATGGATTCAGAAGGGAAAAACTTGCTGGCCCTACATAGTGAATAGACCTTATTAGCAGCGGATTTAGCTATGGATTCGATATAGTCATTCCACTTGAGGTCTGTTGTGAGAGAAAACACGCGGAGGCTCCCTGTTTTGCTTTCAGGGAAACTAGCCTGATTCATGCTAATGGGGGTGGGGTAGGAGCGATTGTCTGTGATGCTTAATAGTTGTGTTCAAAAGGGCAAGGCGGTGTGTCAACAGGACGATAGGCGAACCTATCTACTCCTGATTAAATGGAAAAGTTGTTTTTTGTTTGTGTTTTTGTTTTTTTTGTTTTTTTTGTTTTTTTTTGTTTGTTTGGTTGAGACATAATTCATAACAGTGAAATCATTTAAGTTCCATTCGTTATACACGCTTAGGTGATCATGTCTCGAAAGAGACATAACTGACTGATCAAAAATTTTCTCGCAGTAGTTTGCTATTACTTTTTGCGGTAGACTCGTTGCCAATCAAATCTTTAGAACCCAGTCTGTCCTATTATGTAACTGCTGAGAGAGTTAACCTGAGGAGGCGCAGTGTTTTATTTTCTGGCAGGCTAGCCTGAACCATGCTAATGGCGGGTAGCAGAAATTGTCTGTGATGGTTAACAGTTAGCAGTTTCGTTTTTAAAGCATTAAAATTTACGAACCATTTCTTACCTCAGTCCATCACAGATTGAGGGTCCTTTTCAAGCTCAGCAGCGAGGTTCGTTTTTGTCAGCCTCAGCAGATTTTTTATCGAAGCGAGTGTCAATGTATAATGGACCTGAGCGATGGTACGGTTGATGTTTGGGTGGCTAGTATTCTCCTCGTTGGATACAAGATCGAACCAGTGCGTTTCTTTGATAGTCCTGAATGTGCGGGACACGAACCCATGGAAGGCGAGGGCTTTGCTGAGAGGCTACATCTCGACGCCGCATAGTAACACAGAGAGGACGGCGGTGAACAGATCCCCTTTTCTTAAAAAAATAGTAACGTATGGCTGTTAGCTGAAGGAAAAGCACCAAAATGTAAATTACAAATTGAAGATAGGAAAATCGAAAAAGTACAAAAATTGAAATACTCACAAACTTCATCCGGCAGTAAGGTCTCTTAAGGTTGTGAGAAGCATGAAAGCACCTCTTAATTGCTTTTGTTCTTAGGTTCACCCTGACCCAGGGCGGTAGTACCTGTTAGAGTCCAAGCTATGGGCAAATAGTTAACCTTCAAACTGGGGTCAAAGCACTATAAAAGTATAAAAATAGACCTTAATAGTAAAAATTCCAGGAATATATTTTTGAAAAAAATATATTACTAGCAATAAATTTTTGAAGGAAAAAAATACAAAGTAGCAATACATCTGACTTTCAACAAAAACCTCTTTACAAAAATACGTCAAAGAAAGCTGATTTACAACTTTATTTCTTACAAAGAATATGTATTCTAATCATACAAATCTATTGTAAAAATCATGTCGGCATTAAATAACCCACTGAGGTGTTGATATGCCGTAAAACAAACCAACGAAACCATAAAATACTCACAGGACAAATTGAGGGTCAAAATAAAAGAGTTTATAATATATTTGATGAGGTTAAGTAAAAAATGGGTGACGGATCAGTTTTTAGGAGAAGTAACAAAAAGAAAAAAATATTAAACGCAACAGAACACAGGGAATTGAAGGGAATTATGATCGCCTACGTCCTGAGTGGACACGGCACATTAGAAAAAAGAAAAAAAAAGTGGTGATATTTATTTAGCTTAGTTCATCAACGCTTAGTTCATCAACATACGGATGCAGTTCAGTCACTGAGAATCGAACTCACTACAGCGAAAGGACTAACGGATGCTCCACGTTCCAGAACGCATTGTTTCATCCACCTTCCCAATTTATTTCTTCTTTCTTTCCATTCCCGCCATTGTGTTTGCAATTGTGTGCACTGAGAGACCATAAAACTCGCCGCGCCACCTAGCGAATGGCATCTGTTTTACATTTCAGCCGATCCTACATTCTTGGTCTCTTGTAACTTCCATCGTCACCGCACACCTCACCGCCGTCCCGAGGCCACTCAACTAACTGTTAGCAAATCAGTCAGGAGAGGCTTGCCAGTCGTTGGAATGTTGCCTGACCGAGTCGAGCGGACACCAGTATTCAGTGGATTGGCTGACGCACTTTTTGTGACACCTGCTTAAGTTAACTTCTCAGTGACTGGGTTGTGTTTGGGCCGCTAAAATAAATATACCCAAAGATATTTAATTTATTATTTTCCTCTGTACATATCGAACCGATGCCTGTCAACAAAGACGACTCAAAAGGTTCAGTCTCAAAGAAGAAAGAAGAGAGAGAGAGAGAGAGAGAGAGAGTGAGAGTATGTGATATATATATAATGAACAGATAGATAGATAGATAGATAGATAGATAGATAGATAGATTGATTTTTTTTTTAATCATATCACCCCGAGCAAGGCAGTAACGCCACTGATGTGCAGGGGGCTACGTAAGAGTGAAAAGATTGGAAAAGAGAAAGCCGGAAACCACATCCTAAACAGGGAACAAGGGATGAGCCTCTACACCTGTTCAACAGACGTGGGTGGAGTGTGAACCGGGCGATAGTTTAGTCTATCTACTCCAATTAAAGTCTATCTACAAAAACAAAATCTGTTGTTATTACTAGCAAAGAAAAGTAAAAAAACGTAATTATGTTCCATAAGACATTTTGTTCCGTTGTGGTGCAGGGAATATCGGACAGCCGAGTTCGAATTCAAATTGAATTTGCTGCATTTACTTACTCCTAAGAAGGTATTAATCTGTCGCTTCCTTCCAGCTGTGGGTTAAATAACACGTCGGATTGAGTTAGCAACCAGTCTACCCTAGAAAGTAATGGCAACCTCGTACAGGACATTATTCAACCCAGTCAGTCATGTCTCTTTCTAGACTTGATTATCCAAGCGTGTATCATGTATGGCACTTAACTGACAGAACATATATATATATATATATATGATAAAAACATCAGTCAGTCAGTTAAGTGCCATACGTGATACACGCTTGGGCGATCATGTCTCGAAAGAGACATGACTGACTGGACAGAAGATTATCCCGCAGTAGGTTGCCATTGCTTTCTGCGGTAGACTGGTTGTCGACCAAGGCTACAGAACACAATCCGTCCTGCTATATAAATGGAAGGAAGAGACGGATTAATGCCTTTCCCAAGGGTATTTGCGCGTAAGTGAATACAATGGATTCAACTGGAATTCGAACTCGGCTCCCCGGTTTCTCGTTCCACGGGCGCTATCCACTGTACCACAACGCAAATCCTGTACGACAACGCACCTCCAGTTTTACGATATTCTATATTATGAGGTAAACGATATACAGTGTGTGTAAATATAGAAATAATTTATCTGGTTAATATCAAGCGGCATGTTTAAGTTTGAGTTTGAATTTTGTTTAACAGCATATCAACCTCTGTGTGTTATTTAATGCCAAAAATGTGGGGTTTTAAGGTATTTCTTTTTTAATGTTCGGTTATAATGAGAAGGTTGATTTAGTCAGATTTCAATGAATTTTTGTTTTTATTCTTTTTTTGTTTTATTTTAGAAAACTGAAAATGTCTTCTAGTTTTGTATTCAAAAATGCTTTGCTGAGGAATATTATTTTTCCTTCAAAAATGTGTTACGGTAATAATTTTCCTTCAAAAATGTATATTTTTCTATAAAAGTCTATTTTTATGCATATATTTCTATAAAAAAATCAATTGGAGTAGATAGACTAAACTATCGCCCAGTTCACACACCACCCACGTCTATTGAACAGGTGAAAAGGAGGCTCATCCCTGGTTTCCTGTTTAGGATGTGGTTTCCGGCTTTTCTCTTTTCCAATCTTTTCTTTACGTAGCCCCCTGCGCATCAGTAGTGTTTTCGCCTTGCTTGGGGTGATATGATTTTTAAAAAAATGTGTATTTTTATACTTTCATAGTGTTTTGACCCCAGTTTGGGAGTTAACTATTTGCCCATAGCTGGGAAACTAACAGGTGCTACCACTCCGGGTCAGGATAGACCTGAGAACAACTGCAATTAAGGGGTGGCTCCATGTTCCTCACAACCTACTAATCAGAGGCCTTACAGCCGGATGCAATTTACCGCCATATCCAGGATCATCAAGCGGCATGTATGAACGCAAATTTCAGAACGTGAAACAGACTGTTACCATTTTGTTTGACCCAGTGTTCACTTTATACGAGTAGACGATAAACTAGATCCGGCAGTAAGGCCTCTAATAGGAAGGTTTTGAAGAGCGTTTGCCCTGTTAATTGTTGTTAGTGACCTTACTATATCAAATAGTTAATCCTCAACCTGGGGTGAAAACACTATGAAGGTATAAACATTTTCATAGTAAAAATACCAGGAATATATTTTCATATTAAAAAAATAAACAATAAAAAATACTAGCAATAAATTTGGTAAATGTTCGTTTTAGGTGCCGACGGCTTTTCCCCCTTCAAATTTATCCAAAATAGCATTATTTCTGTGCAAATGTATATGCTGAACTCAAATCAACAATTAGTTATTGAAGAAACTTACCTTTTTTGCTTTGAATGTCCATAAAAAAAACGAACTATATCTCGTAACTCTCACGAAGTCATGTAATTAACTGCAGAATGACGTTCTACGTAGGGGACAAATTTCTGTCGAATTTTGGTCGATTTTCTTCCTTTACTGAAACTTCCGGCAGTGTACTTCCTGTTATGAAAGTAACAAGCGTAGAAATACAATAGCGCATTACTTTTATTACCGGAAGTACATCACCGGAAGTATCAGTAAATGAAGAAAAATCGACCAAAAATCTGCCAAAATACGTTCACATACGCAATACGTCATTCTGCAGTTAATTACATGACTTTGTGAGAGTTAAGGGAGAGAAAAAGTGCAAGATATGGTTCGTTTTTTATGGACATTTAGATAAAAAAAGGTAAGTTTCTTCAATAACTAACAGTTAATTTGAGTTCAGCATATACATTTGCACAGAGATAATTCTATTTTGGATAAATTTGAAGGGGGAAAGCGCCGGGACTTACAACGAAAATTTAGCATAAATTTTTGTAAAAAATTAAAAATTTCCAGCAATACATTTTTGGAATTTAGGTAATAATGTCACAGGTAGAAATGGCACAAGTAAAAATGGCACGGTAGAAATGGCACAGGTAAAGATGACACAGGTAAAAATGGCACAAGTGTGAAAAAAATGGCGCAAAACAAAAACATACAGGAAAAAATTAAGCGTATACTTATTCATTTCAGTCAGTTAAGTGCCATACGTGATACACGCTTTGGGCGATCATGTCTCAAAAGAAACATGACTGATTTGGCAGAAGATTTTCAGCAGCAGGTTGCCATTACTTTTTTGCGGTAGACTGGTTCGAGATATGATCGCCTAAGCATGTTTAGAACCCAATCTATCCTATTATTTAACCCATAGATGGAGGCAGGGAGACAGATTCATATCTTTCCCAAGAGTATTCGCGCCTACGTGAATGCAACGAATTCTACTGAAAATCGAACTCGCCTCTCCGATTCCCCGTTCAGCGTCGATATCCGCTACTCCACAACGCACATCCTACGCATAACTGAAAAGAAAATTATATCCACATTTAAAAGCAAAAAATCTAAACTCAAATCTTATGCTGTGTTCTTTATAAAAAGATGTTCACTTAACGCATCTCCATCTGATATAAGTTGATTTTGCAATCTGTTTTTTATACATGTTCCTTTGGAAGCAAATCTATTTTCCTTTATTACTTGCTATAACTTTCATGAAGGCGTTGTGGTAAAGAAACCACTACTATCAGTGATGCCCTTTCTTTTTTTTTTTTTCTTTTTTTTATAAGTTAGAATTCTGAAAAGTTAAAAATAAAATATATTCAAAATAGATGGCTTAATTTTTATTTTTGTGAAGGTTTAAAAAAATTGAAACCGATTTCGACTTAACAAAATGATTAGAATTATTAGTTCGATATATATATATAATTCCAAGTGAAGAGGACTCGAGGTTTTTTTTCTATCTTGAGTTCTCTGGCATTTATTTTATTATGAACAGTGCTCAATATAATGAGTATTATAGAGCTTAATATAATATAATTATATGGTTATGTCAATTTTTCATTGCTACATGGAAATTTCTATGTAGCAATGAAAAATTGACATAACCATATAATTATATTATATATATATATATATATATATATATATATATATATATATATAGAACCAGTAATTCTAATCATATATAGAAACATATAATTTAAAATTTGTGTATTTAGGTAGCAAATGTTTTTAGACATGTCAGATTAAATAAATTGTAAACATTGTATTTGCTTATTTTCAATAAAATCCGTTAATACTCACGGATAATCTTTCGCGTTTTATAATTGAAAGATGTAAGAAATGAGCTGTAATGTTAACAGATGATTTTATTATTCATTTCTCGATGTTCCTAAGTTCTTTCAATCTTCTTCCGAGATCATCTTCAGGGGTGTGAGTTGTAGTAACAAAAAATAACCCCAAAATTGTGTTGCTAAAAATTACGGTAAATTTTCTTCTTGCTTCAAATATAGTAGTAGTCCGCCGTCGGTCAGGGCTGACCATGGGTAGCGTCCTAGTTTTCTGCTTGGCTCGAGCATCGGCGTCTGTGACTGTAGAAGCTGATGCGGGGGTGACAGGCTTTGTTGCAGAGGCTGCAGTTATATTTTGTTTCTGGTCTGTCGGCGCTGTCATTTTGCTTCCTGTGAATCCGCCTCTCCATGGCGACTTGTGTCAGTTGCTCCTCCTTTGATTTGAGTTGTTGGGCCAAAGTTCCTCTCCCTTTTTTGACCGGTTGACTGCTACGCTCTTCCATGATTCGGTGTTGATGCTCACAGCCTTCATATCGCGTTTTATGATGTCACGATACCACAGCGTGTCTTCTTCCAGAGAACCGGTCTCCATACAGGAGGTCTTTTGGCATGCGATAGTCTGGCATGCGGTGGATATGGCCTAACCAGCGGAGTCTGCGCTGTTTAAGGAGAGTGAACATGGTGGGCAGACCTGCGCGAGACAGGACCTTTGTGTTGGGCACTTTGTTTTGCCATGAGATTCCCAATATACCTCTCACGTGGAAGGTGTTCAGGCGCCTCTTCTGCCTAGCGTATGTGGTCCATGTCTCGCTGCCGTATTATACACCGCCATCTTTTGTCTTCACTGCCAGATTGGAGTTCGTCCAAACAAATTACAGTAAATTTTCTTCTTGCTTCAAATATAACGGTTGAAAAATTGCTTAGCGTTCATTAGAACGTGAAAATTATACAAGAAGGCACTTTTTTTATGTTGTAATGTCATAACATGCACATGTTAATGCATGAAAAAAACTGTTCTTTCTATGAGAATTTTAGAACATTACTATAGTATGTGCATTGTGTACAGTGGATATCGGCTCAGAACGAGAAACCGAGTTCGAATTCCAGTTGAATTCATTGCATTCACTTACGCACAAATACCCTTGGGGAAGGTATTAATCCGTCTCTTCCCTCCAGTTATGGGTTAAATAGCAGGACAGATTGGGTTCTATAGCCTTGGTCGGCAACCAGTCTACCGCAGAAAGCAATGGCAACCTACTGCGGGATAATCTTCTGCCCAGTCAATCATGTCTCCAAAAAGACATGATCGCCCAAGCGAGTTCCACGTATGGCACTTAACTGACTGACTGACTATAGTATTTATAGCTGATTCTATTTATTGACGGCTTAAGTTTCTTAATGCATATTGCCTCGAGGATCTGTAGTTTGCTTTTGTTGCTTTTTTTTTTTTTGGTGTAAAATAGTTGTGTTATCGATCGTTATTTTTTATATTGTGAATATAGACAGGAATATTGTTGTAGATGTCTAGAAATGGACGAATGATCAGACATGTGTAATGTAAGACGTCTTGTTAATGTAGTAATGTCGTAAATCCAACATGTATATTTGTTTTTTGTATATATCAATTCAATTGTCGCTAGGGAGAATATATCGCCGACAAAAAAAAAAAAATGGTTACAATGGAAATACATCCCACAGTTAGATATTTACTTTTAAAAAGTGCTCAATGCAAAGATAGAGAATAAATATATGGTAATTATTATTATTATTATAATTAAATGTAGACATTTGACTGCCTAATGAAACACCGAAACTTTATCGCTTTTGAGTTGCAGTATGCTATTATTATAATAACAGCAATTACCATATATATATATATATATATATATATACCTCGCTATTGTCTCTCTATGGGCATGATAGGAGGAAAATACACATACATACATACATACATACATACATACATATATATATATATATATATATATATATATAAAATTATTAAACAGTTAGAATCAAAATAGACCAGTACACAGTTGTATTAAAAAGAGCTCAATACATATATAATATAGAGCTTTTAAATATTTTCATTCAGAATTCAGTCGATTACGCAACCTTGGTTTCAGCCTTTCGGTATCATCAGACATTTTAAACCAACTTGAACCCAAGTTTGCATAAATGACAAAAATCTGATAGATAGATAGATAGATAGATAGATAGATAGATAGATAGATAGATAGATAGATCGGCCTTTACTATAATAGAATAGATGTGTGCGCGCGTGATAGGGATGATTTTGAAAGGTTTTTATTCAGTTTTTGTAAATTTTCTCATTTTTCTTTTGGCAATAAAAGGACTTATATGTCCGCAGTAATATGTCGTGTCAAAACAACGTTTTTTCTTATGACACCGTTATTGTTCTAACTACCTCCTCTCCTCGACAATGTTTATTTCATTGTTTTACAAAGCATTGAGTAGAAATGTAATATATTTTTTTTTGTAATCATTTCACCCCAATCAAGGCAGAACTGCCACTGCTGCGCAGAAGGTTACTGTTATGGTACGCTCCTACGAGGAATGGACTCTTTCTCTTGTTACATATGATTACCTGCGTGACTTCGGGCGAACAATTAACAGTAGTTGGCTGCCTTGCGCATTGGCGAACTAATAACCCAGTAATAACCCCGTCGAGGCTCCGCCGAAGAGTAGAGTTTCGTCTGGGGAAAATTAGACAGAAATTTTTGCTCGGGCTATATGGCCCGGATTACCCACATTAAAAAAGCCTTGTGCCACATTTTGTCTGTGTGGGAAGGCAATTAAATACAGCAGTAAACAGAATTTAACTAAGGCAGTTGACGACAGCTACCAGTCAGGCAATAAGCAGCGTAATAATACCTTCGGACTTACTTATTTCTATATTACTTATTATCAACACTTCCTTGAATATCTTGTTTCTTGTTATGCTACTTGATATTTTGAACCTACTTCTTCTGTTCCGTGTCTTGCTTCCGGCCAAATCGCCACAAATCCACAACAAATTGGCGACGAAGATCCACAACAGTTATATAAGAGGCGAGTGATGAGAAAGAGGAACAAGTTATAGGGGTTGTCAGAGAATGGGTAAGAGAAGGATGAGAACACTGGTGTGAAGAGTGCTGCATGAGAGTAGAGTGGAAAGGGAGGAGAACATGATACAAGGCTTGTCAAGGAAAGAATGCGAGTCAAGGAGATAAAGGATGGCAATTGACATTGCATTTAAATTCTTGGAGATTGTAGCTGTCAAGGAAGCGAGCATACGGAAGGGAGTTCCACAGAAGCTGCGGTTACATTTGATTGATTTCACTGTATATTATATTATATTATATTATATTATATTATATTGTTAGCTCTTTTAGACGTTCGGATTTCAAGGGTTGATTTTAACTAAATTGAATTAAATTAAAATTAATTCATGCTAGCAGTATAGCCCGGCGTTGCTCTGGTGTAATGAAAGCTTTAAAACTAATCCATGGTTCTGGAGCTCAGAATCTTTAGACGTTGGCACGAAAGACTAAACAGCAATAGTTGTTTCCAGTTAAAGCGAAACCGTAGACTGAAAGAAAAATGAATGGATGTAAGTTAAATTTTCATTTCCTGGTATCGATATCAAATAAGTTTTTTCGTCGTAAACTGAATTTTAAAGGCTAAATAAGTCCTCTGAGTAAATGGTATCATGGTTGAGACTAAGAACTACAATTATACCTACTTAGAGCCAAACCCGAAGCAAAAACTAAAATAAACGGGCTAAAAAATACAGACATACATGCAGATAAACAGACACATACACAAACATCTTGCCTTTTATATATATATTATCGATTTTCTGCACTACTGTAAAAACTGAAATATAAAAATTCTGAATATCGTTTCTTATGTCTTTGAGTGTATGAAATTTGATTAAAATCGGACCACTCCTTCTATAACCCGATTTTTTCGATTATCGATTTTCGATATTTATCAGGGGTACCTCGACACAAACCTAGTTAAGAACACTCGCAAACGCTTATAGTACAACTGTGTAAATTTTCAAGAAAATCGGTTCAGCCGTTTCGGAGTCTATAGGTAACGGACACACACACAAACAGTTTAGATTATATATTTAGTATATACTATATATACAGTACTACACAAAAGTTTACAATACCACAAAAAATGTTTCTCTAGACATCTCTAACACAGACTAATGAAACTTTCACTGTTAATAATATATGTCTAAGCCTTCAAACAATCAGATTGTATAAAATTAATCAATAAAAATATCCCACGAAGAAAATCGGATATCTAATAACGCAAAAGTTTACAATATATTTATTTGATCATCTTTAAATATTTCGTAGCGTAACTGTTATTGCTAATTACAGAATTCTTTTAGTTCATATAGGTTTTTTGGGTTCCTTTCTTTGAATTCTCAGTTTCAGAAGCGCTCCTACCATCAACCTTATACTATTTAACAGTGGAAATGGGGATTTAAAAGGTTAAAAAAAAAAAAAAAAGCAGACGCTCACGCTATACCCGCCGCTTGCATCAGGTGATAGCTTTAAAGAACTCTCTTTTTCAAAAAACAAAACACAATAAAAAACAATAAAAAAAATACATTACAGTCAAACATGAGGACATAACAACACCGGAAAAATAACATCCTTGAAAATGGCCTGTGAAGTGGGTGAAAGCAGTTAGAAAGTCGAAAATTATAGAACATTTTTACATTCCTTACAACCTTAAAAAAATAACATGTAAGAATACTGGAAAAATTAAATAAAACATTTATAAAATCTTCCTTAACTGTCGTTTTTAACGAAACATGTATAAATGAATGAAAGATAACTGCCCAAATATACAATAATATATATATATTAAGGAAGATTGATGAAGGTTCACCTGAAATAGGCCTATACTTCCGATTTACCATGAAATAACGTGTCTGGCTTATTTTTTCTTATGTTTGCTCTGTATGTATTTCTATACATATATATTTAGAGCTCTCTTAGAGAGTTATCCTACCACTGTATGTACAGTATACTCCTTTGAATTCTTCTATACCTACACTGATTGCTAATATATATATATATATATATATATATATATATATATATATATATATATATATTGTTGTAACTAAGTTGTTGAACTCGTAGGTTTATTAACCTTTTGTTCATGCATTTATTTTATAAAGAGTGCTCGAGACAAATGTAGAGCGTTATACTGTATTATCACAAGATTAATAGATTAACCTATCCTGAACTCAGCCACAAACAAACACTTAACGCTAAGACCTTAAAAAGGTCAACAGAACTCAAAATACAGACCAACCCCTCTAACACCCTCCAAAAAAAATCCAACACAAATAAACTGGCTTTTCAACCAGATAATTCTCATTTCTAAAACATCACCTGAGGATGAAGCCAACAACATAATGGGCTGGCTTCGAAACATGAAAATTTTTGTGTAGTGATACTATGAATTTATAAAAGCACTGTAACAACCATTACAGTGTATATATATATATATATAGATATAGATATAGATATAGGAAGAACTACTAAAAAGTTGTAAGTTCAAAAATGTATTTTTTTTTTACAGTATTTGTTTATTTCTATTATTATATTTGATATTTCAGACCGTCCTCGGCCTTTCATCAGAAACAAATGATTTTAAAATTTAAATTACAAACGTATTTCGCGAGAGCGTTCGTGGAGAGATTGTTTACATCACGTGACGCAGAAAACGACAGATTTTTTTTTGTAATATTTGTAAACGTAAACCAGTTTTTCCTATACATATTAAGGCAGTATATGTGGATCATCACTATGTTATATATATATATATATATATATATATATATATATATTACTTCAGTGATTACTTTTAGTGACTACACGTGTTTGAAATCGACCCTCTTTTTTTTAAAACGGTGTTTATTACGTGCATCGGTCTGTACACCTGACAACGTTTAACAAAGAATACTAGGGTTATTTAATATCGGTACCAGTCTTTCTTTTTCTTTCTTTTTTGACTCCATAAGGATTTACTTATCTCGGGGATAGGTAAATATAACTTGTTTATATTTGACTGTAAAAAGCATTGCCTTCGTTCGGAGATAGGTAAATAGTAGTCGCTAGGAAATTAACTTCGAAAACTCATATTGGTTCGGTGATAGGTTGTTTACATTTTGAGTCTGTAAGCGTTCATTTGGGTCGGGGATAGGTAAATATTGATCCCTATTATTTGGGTCTGTAAATGTTTAATTGGTTCGGGGGATACGTAAATATTGGTCTATATTCGAGTTTATAAACACTTACTTCGTTCGAGGATAGGGGAATATTCTTCGTTTACAGGTGAGTTTATAAACATTTACTTGTTTCGGGATAAAGGAATATTTGTCGCTTAGATTTGAGATTTTAAGTCTTTATTTTACTGTGGATAGATCAATATTGGTCGTTTATATTTGAGTCGGTAAGCATTTCGCTGATTCAAAGTTAGATATATATTGCTCGCTATTGTGTCCCTATAAGTATTTACGTTATCCTGGGATAAATTAATATTGGTTGTTCATACTTATGAGCCTTTACTTGTTTCGAGGTTTGGTATATATTGATTGATCGTTTATGTTTGAGCCTTTAAGCATTTACTTGTTAGGGAGCCCATTTACGAGGTTCTTAACCATCTAAAGCGGATATATTTCCTCCCACCGACAGCACACGGAAAAGAAAAGGTCCTATTTCAACGAATTAATCAAAGAATATAACTTTTGTAGGGATTGGTAATCAGCTGTTAAGCATTCGTTTTTAAATACGGCGTCATTTCCAAACGTCCGCGATCAAAGTTTTCCCCTTACCGATGTTTTCTTTTTTCCTTTTTAAATACTGTCATGGTCGTTTTGGGGCTTCCTGTTGGCTGGTAGATTTTAAAAGTTCACCTTGACCTGATTGCCAAACAAGGCTAGAGAGGCCTGTCTGCATCGAGAATCAGCTAATAGTCAGACGACAAAAGATAAGACGGCGATGAAAAGTTACAGTGTCTCAGATGCGATCTGAATTCAGTTTGCCGTATTCTATACAACCAATGTTATCGTTTTCATCATCATCAGTTTCTCGAATGCTTTCATCGTCGGGTAGTGTAGCCGAGGTCAGGAGAAACAGACAACTACGTATGACCCATCGCTAAAAATGCAAGGAAAATGATTGATTCTCTGTACCGCTCCAGTAAGTAGAGGACTCCTCGTGCTATCCTTTACTATCACAAGAGCCAGATAAGATGAGAAATGGTGTACTGTAGTTATATTTAGGCAGTAGCTATACAATCCTGTCGTTCCAGTCTTAAGAGTCCGTATTCGCGTCCTTATGGATGACGAATTATTTTCCACCTTACAACCCCATTCTCATGAGATGTCACCTGCCTCTCACAGCTGTCTAATATAGGAAGTGCTCAGATTAACTACATTCATCCGTTCTACCAGGTTTAACCTTCACAAAAAAGACCAGCCATGCTGCGCACATTGTTGAGAATCACACTCATTTCCCACCAAACTGTTTTTCCCTCAAACCACTGCTCTGAGAGGATGTTTAACCGATCGCTAAAATCAAAAACCTGAGCAAGTCCAGAGTTAACCATCATCTTCTCCACCTACCCGAACAAAGTGTACCTCTTACTCCGTAGCCCTTCTACCACGGGTGGCTCTCGGGCGCTGGATAGGGTGAACAGCAATTCAAAAAGAGAAATAAACTTCCTCCAATTTGTTCTGTTCCGGCATTGCCATGTCCGTCCATGCTTTCCCTCCATGCAATTTCTAACCTTTTATTTGAAATAATGGTGATTTCTTAAGCGTAGCTTAGATGTGGCACAAGGCCAAAAGTAAAGGTCACCCAGTGAGCATCGAACTTTTTAAAATAGTGTTGCACACCAACATCTTGATTATGTCATCATTTTCTTTCAAGTTACATGTGCTATTTATTTTAGTTATCGTCGCTGTTGAAAGCCTATAAAGTGTTTTTTTATTTAGTACAATTCTTTGTGATTATGTAGCGCCTATCCTCGAGGTTCGAATTATGGTCCCCGCTGAGACCTTCTAACTTTTTGAATAACCCTCCTAAAGCGTTCGTCTACTGACACTTCACATAAAATAACAATTTATAAATTGACATTAACGTCGCCAATAACAGTTCTTTGTTCATTAAGCAAAATATTGATTACCTGAAAGCTATATTTTTCAAGGTTATTTTTATCGTTCATAAAAGTTAAAATCGGAAAATCGTAACCTGATCGCTCCCAAGCAGAAAATTCGATATTTGCAAGATGATAAAATTGTCATTAACGCCTTACACGATGGTACATGCGATAAACTGGTGTCTAAGGGTACGAAATAATATAAGATTTCCTTCGTTCCGTTTAAAATCAAAGTTAGTTTTCGATAACGGCAGTTTACTGTGACGAATCTCACCTAACGTGATAGCCAAAATGAAATCTTAACTCGTCTCCATCATAGAACGAAAACTCTTTGAGACAGATTTAGTTTGCAGGATTTTCTTATAATATTAGATCGTTCTTTTTTTTCTTTTTCTTTTTTTAATCATCTCACCCCAAACAAAGCATTCTACTGCCACTGTTGCGCAGGGGGTTACATAGGGGAAAGTGATGAGAAAGAGAGGTTAGTTATAGGAAATGTCAGGAGGAGGGTAATAGACGGATGAGGATACCGAAGATGGGGCTGGAGTAGATGAAAAAAGAGCTTGAGAGAATGGATGCGAGTTAGTGTGATAGGAGATGTCTATTGACCCTACATTTAAACTCCTGGAGATTGAAGCCGTCGGGGAAGTAAGTATATGGAAGGGAATTACACAGGCGGGAAGTGCGTGAAAAAAAGCTGTTAGAGTAGAAATTGCGGTTACATTTTATCGGTTTCACTGTAAAAGGGTGGGACCTAGTTGCTAATCTAGTAGCTCGTGTAAATTCTTACCTAGGGGGCACAAATGATCTAAGTTCATTGGAGTAGAAACCGTGAAAGTATTTATAGAAAGACACAGGGAAGCCACGTCACGCCGGTGAGAGAGCGTCTTCAGCCGAGCTGCCAAGTCGGTATCGATCACATTATAGATTCTTCGTTGGATTTTGTTAAGAACCCCCAGGTGAATAGTAGGGGCACCCGACCAGATGTGGTAGCAGTATTCAATACACGGGCGGATGGTAGATTTATATATGTTCAGGATGGACTCAGACGGGACAGTGAACCTTCTTAGCAACGGATTTAGCAATGGATTCGATATAGTCATTCCACTTCAGGTCCTCTGAGAGTGTGAGGCCAAGAAAACGTAGTGTTTTACTCTCAGTGAGGCTAGCCTGTTCCATGCTAATGTATCTATCTGTATCTGTAAGGCGTTCACCCTGGTTGGGTTGAGTCGGCTTCCTCCCAAGCGATGGAGAAAGATTCATTGAGATTTGTTTCAGGGCTGTGTCCCAACTCTACCCAGTATAGACCTCAGGCATTTTAATTATTTCGCAACAGATTGCCAATACCTGCCGCGAGAACCCAATCTGTCCTGTTATTTAACCCATAACTGGAGGGAAGGGACGGATTAATAAGTTTCCCAAGGATGTTAGCGCGTAAGTGAATGCTTGGCATTCAAGTGAAATTCGAACTCGGCTCCCTGATTTCTCTTTTCTAGCCGATATCCACTGCACCACAACGCACATCAGTCAAGAAACACTTACAGTACCTGGTATTCCCAAGTGGTCACCCATCCAGGCTCAACGTTGCTTAACTTCAGTGATCAAATGAGAACCGGTGTATTCATCGTGATATGACCGTAAACACGGCGCGATTGTCTGTGATGGTTAAAACAAGTGAGTGGACCTGAAGCAGACTACCACCACGTTTAATTTCGTTGTTTTTCTTTTTTTTTTTTTTGTCTTTTTTACTATTTTCAGCGCAGTCCTGTCGATTGTTACTTAAGCTTTTCGATTATTAAAAAAGATTTGGAAAAATTACAATATTTAAACAAATTTGTCGGAGGGGGTCAGTTTCTCATACAACGTTAAAGTAAATCGATCCTCCATTTTCAACTCACTCTAAGATTGTATGAGAAACTGGTCCCTACACCTAAAATTGTTTAAATATTGAAATTTTTGGAATTTTATATATTTTATTTATTTTTTTTATTTTTTTATTTTTTTTATTTTTTTTTTTTTCATTCGTAAAGTTTAAAGTGTAAAAGATAATATTGCACTAAAAAAATCCAAAAATTTGATAATGAACAAATTTACAGATGGCGTAATGTCGTACCGGCGACTGGTTTCAAAATGAAGGCTCGATTTGCATGAGAAACTGATCCCCACAGAAAATGTTTAAATATTGAAATTTTTTCAATTTTTTTTTTTCAATCGTAAAGCTAAGGGGGTAATCGATAGAACTGCGCTGAAAAAAGTAAAAAGAAAAAAGAAAAAAAAGAAAAACAACGAAATTAAACGTGGTGGTAGTCTGCTTCAGGTTCGCCCAAAAGTGCACTCTTTTAATCATTTGAGAAAAACCTTTTCCTTTTTGTTCTTTTTTTTTTTTTTTCATAGGGTAACGATTTTCGCTGGTGCGAAGTCGACAGTTACATTGAATCAATTCCTAGGTCTGCTGCTGGGAAAGTTGGTTCAGTGTGTCGTGTTAGTTTTCCACACCAAAATCTATCTAACCCATTAACAATTGCACACTTTGTCCGGACGTTGGATTTTGCTGTCACATCTGGTCTGGTACTTCTTTTTCTTTTTTTTTTATAAATTCACCCCAAGCAAGACGATAATGCCACTAAGACGCAGAAGGCTACTGTGAGTGAAAGAGATTGGAAAAACTTTAGAAGAAACCAGAAAACTCATCCTAAACAGAAAACAAAGGAGGAGAGTGAACCTGGCAATAAGCAAACCTATCTACTCCTATAGAAGGAATAACAAATAAAAACAAAATAAATAGCGGACAAAATTCCAGAGTTTTGACGCAGACCTATAGAATTGAAGCATAATTTAGAACTGACGGGAAACCCAGTCCTAAACGGTAAACAAGGAATAAAACGCTACTCATCTTCAAAAAAACCGGGGAGGAGTGTGAAACAGGCTATAGGCGAATCTATCTACTCCCATTGAGGAAAAAGTAATGAAGCAGTAAATAATAGACTCAGAGATTTAGGTGGCGACGTTAGAAGTAAACAGTTGAAGTAGACATTAGATAAATGCGGAAACTCAGTCCCAAACAAGAAACAAGGAAAAACGCGTACTCCTGATCAAAAATTCCGAGGAAGAGTGTGAACCGGGCGATAGGCGAGCCAATCGTTAATCGGCACATTCTAACGCCTGTAGCCTCAAAACAGTCGCAGTTTTGTTCCACCTCCACCATCCCAAAATGTGGCATCCCACATTAAACCTGTTTACTTATATATTTGTAACCTGGGTCTTGCAAATAAGTACATACTCACTACAATTAGCAGCTTCCTCATCTGATTTATAGTTAACGCACTTGCCGACATCATGACGCTTCCAGCTGACGGGAATATCACAAGTGACTGGTTGCTAAGCAAGTTCACTGAAGTGGGGAAAAAGAAACTATATCAAATTTTATCGTCAATTGGCCGAGAAGCTAAACTCGACTCATTTTATGTAAGGTACAATTCCTTTCTTAATTATCGCATTTCTTAAAATTTAAAGCGCTCAGGAAAATATTAAAATGTTCGGGAAGTAACTGCGCTTTTCACCGTTGTGAATTATGAGACAACTATCAAAAGTAGAACGAAGGTTGAAAGGAAGGAACCATAGTTTAGAATTAGTTTATCACCTCTCTCTCTCTCTTTTTTTTTTATTTTTTTTACGGTGTTCTGAAAGTCATCACGTATTTCACTTTTATTAATGATGAGTCAAGCAACCAAGATACAAGGGTTGATTTATTGAAAACTGCGTCTAGAATTAGTTAATCATCTCTTGTATTTATCTACCTGAAAGTAATTACATATTTTACCGTTATTAATTATAACTCAACAAAGTCAAGAAGCAAGGGAGTATAGTAGGAATTAGCGCCATAATTAAGTTTATTCAGTCAGTTAAAGGCCTTACGTGATACACGCTTGGGCGATCATGTCTCGAAAGAGACAAGACTGACTAGGCAAAAGATTATCCCGCAGTAGGTTGCTATTACTTTCAGCGCTGGATTGGTTGCCAGCCATTAGAACCCAATCTGTCCTGTTATCTAACCTATAATTGGAGGGAAGAGACGGATTAATACTGTTCCCAAGGGTATTTGCGCGTAAGCGAATGCAAGGAATTCAACTGGAATTCGAAATCGGCTTCCCAATTTCTCGTTCCGAGCCAATATCCACTGCACCACAACACATATCCTTATTTAAGTTTATTACCTGCTCTATTTGTGTGTTTTGAAAATAATTATGTTTTCACATAATTTCAAATAATTCAGTCAGTCAGTTAAGTGCCATACGTGAAACACGCTTGGGCGATCATGTCTCGAAAGAGACATGACTGACTGGGCAGAAGATTATCCCACAGTAGGTTGCCATTGCTTTCTGCAGTAGACTGGTTGCCTGCCAAGGCTATAGAACCCAATCCGTCCTGCTATTTAACCCATAACTAGAGGGAAGAGACGGATTAATACCTTTCCCAAGGGTATTTGCGCGTAAGTGAATGCAATGAATTCAACTGGACTTTGAACTCGGCTCCCCGATTTCTCGTTCCGGGCCGATATCATCTGCTCCACAACGCACATCCAATAATTCAAATAATTACATTTCAAATAATTACGCTATGGTGCAGTGCATATCGTCTCGAAAAGAGAAATTAATGAGCCGAGTTCAAATTCCAGTTGAATTAACTTATACACAAATACCCTTACGAAACGTATTAATGCGTCTCTTTTCCCTGCATCTGTGGGTTACATAATAGGATAGATTGGGTTCTAAAGATTTGATTGGCAACGAGTCTACCGCAAAAAGTAATATCAAACTACTGCGAGAAAAATTTTTGTTCAGTCAGTTATGTCTCTGTCGAGACATGATCACTTAAGCGTGTATAACGAATGGCACTTAAATAATTTCACTGTTATGAATTATAACTCAACCAAACAAGAAAAAAACTTTTCCATTTAATAGGAGTAGATAGGTTCGCCTATCGTCCTGTTGACACTCCGCCTTGCCCTTTTGAAAACAACTAATAAGCATCACAGACAATCGCTCCTACCCCCAATTAGCATGGATCAGGCTAGTTTCCCTGAAAGCAAAAGACAGGGCCTCCCCGGGTTAACTCTCAAAACAGACCTCAAGTGAAATGTCTATATAGAATCCATAGCTAAATCCGCTGCTAAGAAGGTATGTTCACTGTGTAGGGCCAGCAAGTCTTTCCGTCTAAATCCATCCTGTACCTATATAAATCTACCATCCGCCCGTGTATTGAACAGTGCTACCATATCTCGTCGGGTGCTATTCACCTGAGGGTCCTTGATAAAATCTAACCGAGGATCTGTAATGTGATCTATCCCAACTTGTTAACTTTCTCACCGACGTAATGTGGCTTCCCTGTGTCTCTTCTACAAATAGTTTCACGGTTTCTGATCCGATGAACTTAGCTCACTGGTGTCCCTATATATGAATTTACTCGAGCCACAAGATTAGCAACTAGGTCCCACCCTTTTAGTGTGAACCAATAAAATTCTACTCCAGCAGCTTTTTTCTTGCACTTCCCGCCTGTGGAATTCCCTTCCATTTACTTGCTTCCCCGGCAGCTATAATCTAATAACGTAAAGTCAATAGTCATTTTCTATCTCACTAACTTATATCCTCTCTCTTATGCTTCTTTCTCCGTCCACTCCACTCTCACCTGTATTCTCATCCTTCTCTTACCCACTTCCTGATACCCCCTATAACCTGTTAATCTTTCTCATAACTTTCCTCCTATGTAACCCCCTGCACAGCAGTGACAGTAAAATGTCTTACTTGGGTGATATGATTATTTTTTTAAAAAGTAGAGATTTATCTTGTTTCTTTTTAGGATTTGGTTTCCGGTTTCTGCTAAATTCTTCTCGTCGCCTTTCACTACCAGTAGTACCCTTGCGTGTTAGCGGCATTATCATTATAAAAACAAGTAGAAATGTACAAAACTACATGTACAATTAGTCCATCACTCTTTCTATCCGAAAATGAATTGTTTCTGGTTTCAGTATGTGAACAGATTGAGGTTTATAACTTTAGAAAAGCAATATTTCCACCACTAGCTATTGTAAGTATTTCAAAAAAATTGAACTGCTACGGAGGCATTTAAAAAAATTTGTGGAATGAATACAGATGGAGTGAATATTTGTATATGTCGGTTTATGGGATAAAAAAACATAGCGATTGTGACTTATCTGACAAAAAGACTCGCTTTGGAAGACAACTTACTCAGAGTGAAGAACTCCTGAAAAAGATTATTATTAAACGGGACCAAAGTAAAAGCACCAGTGAATCCGCCCTCCCCCTGCCAATAGAAAGGAAAATTAATTGTTGACGAAGATATTAGGCATATTGCGAAAAAAATTGTAAAGAGGGAATTAGCGTTCATCATGAAATTTTGGTCGAGGACTGAGCACATGTTTGCAACATCTACAACCGTCTTTTTACCAGGAATGTCAAACGTTCAGTTCTGCATTGCATTATTACATGTGAGAAAAAAATAGGTTCTTCTACTCTAACACTTTCTTTTTTCGCACTTTCTTAACATCCCCTTACATAAATAAATGTACTGTTTAATAAAAAAAAATGTACTGTTTAATGAAAAAAAAATAAAATCAGTTTCCGGGAGGTTAGTATCGGCCATGCTGATGGAATGCAGAGAGGGATCTTTCAAATGATAAATAGAATGAAGTTTAGTTTTACAGGCGTTAAAATGAAAATTTGCCCTCGTTAACAACGGACTTAAAGTCGTTTTGGAGATCGCTGCCATTTTGACCTTATCGGACTGCTCAGACTTACTATCGAAGCAGAGGTAATTAGCTGTATCATTAGAGTGCATACCAAGTTGAGAGCTGATATCATCGGAATGGTCATTAATGAATAGAACCAACGATGGAGCCCTTGGAGACACCGGCGTTAGTACGAAAGGATTCAGAAGAGTGGCCGTTGAGGATGACTTTCATTACACGATTTAATAGAAAAGACTGAATCAATTCAAAAATGTGTCCGGAGACACCGCAACTTATATATATATATATATATATATATATATATATAGAGAGAGAGAGAGAGAGAGAGAGTCCGTCAGTTAGGTGCCATACCTAATACACGCTTGGGCGATCATGTCTCGAAAGTGACATGACTGACTGGGCAGATGATTATCCCACAATAGGTTGCTATTACTTTCTGCAGTAGATTGGTTGCCAGCCAAGGCTATAGAACCCAATCTATCCTGTTATTTAACCCATAACTGGATGGAAGAGATGGATTAATACCTTTCCTAAGGGTATATGCGCATAAGTGAATGCAAGGAATTCAACTGGAATTCGAACTCGGCTCCCCGATTTCTCGTTCCAAGCCGATATCTACTGCACCACAACGCACATCCAGATAGATAGATAGATAGATAGATAGATAGATAGATAGATAGATAGATAGATAGATAGATAGATAAGGTGAATTTGTTAGACCAAGGAAGTATCAAATTTAAACTCTAAATTTTTATAATGATGATCAGAATCATACTGTTTCTCAGTTTTCTGGAATAATCTATTTATAAATGGAAATTTAAACTGTTTTCTTTTATTCTAACGGAAGGTATTCACTTTGCTTACCAAATATATTCAAACTATATATAGATATATATCGAGCATGATTTTCTTTGATGCTATTTGAATTAGAACAAAATGTGAATGAGATCCGTCTCGTCGATAGTAAAAAAATAAATGAATAAACATAAAATTAGAGAAGGCAAAAAAAAAAAAACCCAGTAAAGTTTCACACATGGACAGAAAAAGAAATTAAATTTTTATTCTTAAAGAACGACCGCCATTGATTTATTCTTTCCGTCCGAACGCGCGCTTTGTTACCAATTGTTATCTCAGAATGCAGCAGGATTTGTCGTATCCTCAGCGTCAACAGGATGAAAGCGTGTGAAGAGAGGCTATTTTGGCGTCAATTGTTATTCGTACGTCCGAGAGGTTACGATTTTGTTTCACCTAGATCAACCTTTCCTGCTATTCTCTTCGTCTCCTTCTCGTTCTTTCTCAATCTGTCTTTTTCTCTACGACTCCTTCCCTCGCAGAAACTTTCACATACACACACACACACACACACACACACACACACACACACACACACACACACACACACACAAAGAGACTTCATTTAGCCAAAAATTCGTTCAATTTGTTATGTAAAACAATTTTTCTACATAGATTTCTAATTCTTTTCATATTGTTTTTGTATACATTGTTCATATATCATCATATATTGTCTCTCACAAATATATATTGTATATTGTTCTCATATACAGAGTGAACAGAATAATTGCCTGCTACCATAAAAGCATAATTTGAAAAATTTGAGTAAACTGTCAAAAACTTGATTATTTTTATGTTTGCTGATTTAGTATTAGTAGTGCTTCTTTCTTTCTTTTTTCCTTTCTTTCTTTTTTTTTTTTTTTTTTTTTTGACTGTTGGTTTAATTTTTAAAGATATTATTTAAATAAATTTATTAAAATCAGCAGTCAAAATTATTTACAAATTTTAAGCGATCAAATTCATCCTATGATGCAGAAACTGTTTCCGGTGAGAAATGCCATCTTTCAGGATGGTAATGCACCCATTCGTTCTGCTAAAGTTTTAGCTGAATGGCATGAAAAACGTTCTAGTAAAGTTGAACATTTTATCTGGCTACCACAGTCCTAACACCATTGAACATTCATGGTTCATTTTTCGAAAAAACAATGAGGTGTCGATATCCTCTCCATTAATCATTGAAAGAATTGGAGACTGTTTTAGCTGAACAATGGATAAAAATTCATCTGGAAAAAAAACTCAAGCATTAAATTTTCTCGAAATTTCAATGTGTTTCCATTATTTTTCCAACCCCTGTATATATTGTTTAGCGTTTATGCTTGTTTTTTTTCTTTTTTTTTGTATATGTACAATTGTAATTTTTCGGATATATATATATATATATATATATATATAATGTTGAATTGTGATGATGTTTAGCGTCAAGATTGTTGTTTTTCCAGTGGTTTACTGGTAGAAAGGCATTTTTAGCAAGCAGATATTTTGCTATAAAGTACTCGATATCGAGATAGAGATGAGGCGTTAACAGAATTAATGCAAGACGTTTGTCACTTGACGGTGTAGATTCGTGACGGCATCATTGTGTTGCCGTTATTCTTCAAAGGTTTTGTTTCCTCTGCTGCTATTTCCTGATTTTTCTTATTTTTGTGGAGCCTGGTGTTATTTAATATATTTATATGTGAGTGGTTCTCCAGAGAGTTGATTGCTTTTTATTACTTTTTATTGTGTTGACTTCTTTTTAGTACACTTAAGTCAATGCCTGCTTAACTGCTTTCTAGTGAGTAAAACCTCTTCAATTTCGGGTTGACCTCTTTATACTGAGTTGGGTTGATATTTTTTACCGTTTTTTTGGACGTCTTTGGTATGCTAGAGCGCTTAAAAATTAGGACATGATTTATATATATATATATATATATATATATATATATATATATATACTAGCAGTATAGCCCGGCGTTGTTCTGGTGTAATGAAAGCTTTAAAACTAATCCATGATCCTGGAGCTCAGACTCTTTGGACGTTGGCACGAAAAACTAAAAGCAATAGTTGTTTCCAGTTAAAGCGAAACCGTAGACTGAAAGAAAAATGAATGGATGTAAGTACAAATTTTGATTTCCTGGTACGGATATCAAATAATTTTTTTTCGTCGTAAACTGAATTTTGAAGGCTAAATAAGTCCTCTGAGTAAATGGTATCATGGCTGAGACTAAGAACTACAATTATACCTACTTAGAGCCAAACCCGAAGCAAAACTAAAATAAAACGGCTGAAAAAATAAATACAGGCATACAGGCAGATAAACAGACACACACACAAACAAACATCTTACCTTTTATATATATATATATATATATATATATATATATATATATATATATATTATCGATTTTCTGCACTAGTGTAAGAACTGCAAACTTGAAACTTCTGAATATCGTTTCTTATGTCTTTGTCTATGAGTGTATCAGATTTGATTAAAATGGACCACTCCTTCTAGAACCCGATTTTTTCTATTATCGATTATCGATTTTCGATATTTATCGGGGGTACCTCGACACAAAACCTAGCTAAGAACACTCGCAGTCGCTTATAGTACAACTGTGTAAATTTTCAAGAAAATCGGTTCAGCTGTTTCGGAGTCTATAGGTAACGGACACACAGACACATACACACACACATAGGCAAAGTTCCATTTATAAATAAGTTTATATATATATATATATATATATATATATATATATATATATATATAATATGTATGTTTCTTTATGTTTTTTTTGTGGGGGTTGTTTTTCTTTTTACTAAAAAACAAGAACGCCACTGGTGCGCAAGGGTTTACTGTGAGAGCAAAACCAAGTTACAGTGGGTGTCGAAGAAAGAATAAGAGATGCGTGAAAATCAAGTTGATAGAAGATGGCACTTGATGTTGCAACAAATAGTAAAGCGAAAGAGAAGGAAAAAGAAAAAAGAAGCAAAAGAGAAAGAAAAAATAAAGAAGCAAGCGAAAGAGAAAGAAAAAAATGACAAAAAGAAAAAAGAAAGAAATTAAAGAAAGCAATACAAAAGCAAAATGTAAAAAGATAGAAAGAAAAAAGAAATAAAGAAAAAGGAAGCGAAAGATAAATAATTTAATGAACAAATGAATGAGAAAAAAGAAAAAATGAAAAAGAGAAAATGAAAGAAAGTAAGCAAAACAATGAAACAACACAAAAGTAAAAGGAAAGAAAAAAATAAAAAGGAACAGAAAGAAAAAGACTAAGTAAGGAACAAGTGAAAGAAAAAGAAGAAAGAAAATGACAAAAAAAAAAGAAAGAAAACAATGAAACAGCAAAAAAGTAAAAACAAGGAAAGAAAGAAAAAGATAACAAAAAACGAAAAAGGAAAAAAACGACGAAACTAAAAAAGGTAAGAAAATACAAGCGAAAGAAAAAAAAGAAACGAAAAACAAAGAAAATTTTTTTTTTTTTTTTTTTTGCTTTTTGTTTTTTAAATCATTTCAACCCCAAGCAAGGAGACAATGCAACTAAGATGCAAGAGTTTACTGGACATGAAAGAAAATTAGAAGATTTTAAATAAATGGTAAACCACAGACAAAAAGAAAACAACAAAAAAAAAAAAGCAAAAAAAGAAAGAGAAATTATGCTTTTTCGTTTACGGATCAAGCCTTCTTAACGAGAATCAATCGAATTGGTTTGAAATTGAATAAACACTGCATTATACTTGACCGAATTATTTTAAGGTGACAAAAATGGTTTCTTTCATTTCACAAAAAGCAATTCGCGTCTCGTCTGCTAAATTTGCATTCGGCTATTCTTTGTCTGCGCTTATGATTTAAAAAATAACTGAATAGATTCAGAAAAATGAAAAAAAAAATAAAACGTAAATTTTTTTGTGGTGGGGACGGGGTTCAGGTTTCATTTTTGTTCGTGATCTTTGATTTAATTTAATGTGGTCACACACAAGCACACAAACAAGCAAACGGAAACATGAGGTGACAAAAATGATATAAATAGTGGTGTCTAGTTTTAAACAAACTATTTAAAAACAACCGCTTTTCATTTACTGCGACTACTTGTCATTTCAGCATTTTTAAACTCAGAATTCACCCTTTTTTTTACAGTTTCTACTCATAGATAGCGGCTCGTTTTGAGGAATCGAAGAGCCGAGTTCGAATTCTAATCGAGTTCATTACATTCACTTATCTGGGCATGAATCCATCTCTTCGTCACAGCTATAGACAGATTGGGCTTTATAGACTTTGTCGGAAACCAGTCTAAATGAAAGAAGAAATATTAAATGGTTTCTTCTTATAAAATCCAACATTATATAAAACGTTATCTTTACAGGGACAAATGTTTGAATCAGGCTAACTGGCAGGGCACACTTCCACTAAAGGAATGTTTTACTCGAGGAAAAATTCGTATCCTGACCCTAACGGAAAGCATATTTTTCGATAGTAAAGACGACTTACATTATTTATATTTGAACTAATTTTTTCCTATTTTTTTCTTTCAATGTTTCGGCCGTTGTGTCCTCCGGCCTTTTTCAGGGATATATTGATCTGGGTAAAATTTCGGGTAAATTTTCGTTGTAAGTCCCGACGCTTTTCCCCTTCAAATTTATCCAAAATAGCATTATCTCTTTGCAAATATATATGCTGAACCCAAATCAACTGTTAGTTATTGAAGAAACTTACCTTTTTTTTTTCTAAATCTCCATAAAAAAACGAACTTTTTCTCTCCCGTAATTCTCACGAAGTCATGTAATTAACTGCAGAATGATGTACTGCGCATTTGAACGAATTTTGGCAGATTTTTGGTGGATTTTTCTTCATTTACTGATACTTCGGGCGATGTACTTCTGGAAATTAAAGTAATGCGCTATTGTATTTCTACGCTTGTTACTTACATAACAGGAATTACATCGCCGGAAGTTTCAGTAAAGGAAGAAAATCAGCCAAAATTCGACAAAAAATTCTGCCTACGTAGAACGTCATTCTGCAATTAATTACATGACTTCCTGAGAGTTACGGGAGAGAAAAAGTGCGAGTTGTAGTTCGTTTTTTATGGACTTTCAAAGCAAAAAGGTAAATTTCTTCAATAACTAATTGTTGATTTGAGTTCAGAAATAATGCTATTTTGGAAAAATTTGAAGTGGGGAAAAGCCGTCGGCACCTAATACGAACATTTACCAAATTTCGAACTGAACACTTTATTTAATCTACGAGAGTACACTGTTCTCGTTCATCTGCCCTTGTCTAGGTATATGCTCTAGTTCTTATTTTTATTTAGTATTGCTAAGTTCTTGCTCACTCGTTTCCACCTTGTTTAAAATCACACTACACGACCCAGACATACAGGAATAATTGTCTGTTCTAACGTACTTTGACCTGCCGACCATGCAGAACTTCACAGCCAATTAAGATTCTGTTTGCCTTGAAAGCATCTTCTCTCGTTCAGATTTTCTCGATAGACATATCTTCTTAGTTTCGTGTTCGAAAAAAAAAGTAGTTTTTAAGGAATTAATATATTTTATTTTTGATCTTCAAACATCATTTTAGTGGATGCTCGTGTTTGGGTAGACACTCCGTTTTTTAGGAGTTTTTTGCATTGTGGTGTAATGAATATTGGCTCGGGATAAGAAATAGGAGAGCCGAGTTCGAATTTCAGTTGAATTCATTGCATTACGCGCAAAAAACATCGGGAAAGTTATTAATCCATATTTTTCTCTCCAGCAATGAGCAGGACAGATTGTTTTTTATAGCCTTGGTTTGCAACTAGTCTACCGCAGAAAGAAATGGCAATCTATTGCAGAACAATCTTCTGCGTAATCAGTCATGTCTCTTTCGAGACATGATCGCCTAAGCGTGTATCATGTCTGGCACCTGACTGGCATGGATAGATTAATTGAATAACAGAAAGATTGGGTTCTGTAGCCTTGGATGGAAGCCAGTATACCGTAGAAAAAAATGGTACCCTAATGCGAGAAAATCTTCTGCCTAATCAGTCATGGATCGAAAGAGACATGATCGCCCAAGCGTGTATCATGTATGAGACTTAACTGGCTAACTGATTAGATGAACATTTAATAGAAAATATGTATTCGCGTAAATTCTTTGTCAAATGTAGATATTAATGCTTTTTTTAGTTCTATACTGTATCGAATTAATCAAGGGCTTACATAAGAGACACGACGTTCCTCTATCGGCTGTAAAATTCTAATTAGCAATGCCAAAGTTGTATTTTTACATCGCATTGTAACAGTTGATTAAAAATAGTTTTGCATGTCAGCAGAAGGCGAAAATGACAGTAGTTACCATATAGTGGATTATCCGTTATGGTAAAGTGTATTTGTGTGTTGAAACAGATTAACTGAATTGAGCCTTGTTAGTAGATAGCCCATTATAAGTGGGGTATAAAACAAGAAAATCAAATTGTATAAAACAAAAAATTGTTTAAATCAAATTGTATAAAACAAGAAAATCAAATTGTGAAACAACATGTATATATATATATATATATATAATCAATTAAGTTTTTTTTTACAAATAAAAGTAATGTTTTTTGGTTAGTACAAAGGTCGTTAAAAATGTTCATAGCAGTAACTGCCGAAAAGAGTTTATGCGTATGTATGTGTGTGCGTTCGTTTGTTAGGAGTGTCTTTGAAGTCTCAGCTCGGTCCTTCGGGTGCCGGTCAGTTATTAAGTGGCTCAGTGAACAGTGAAGAAGAAGATGAGAGGGAAAGGAGGGGCTATAATAATACGATCGCTTGACGTTTGTCAAGGGACGTGTTAATTATGCTCGTATTTTTTCTACTGTCGATCGTTTTTTTGTGTCGTCTTTTTATTTCGTTTCCCATTGGAAATAAAATTCACGTCTGCTCGCGAAAATGGTCCGTGAAAGGAATTTGATATTTATTTGTTTTTGGTTTTCCACCGGAACTTTTGCTTGATGCGAAAAAGACCAGTTTTGGTCATTTGCTAATTAGACCTCCTTTTTGTTGGTAACATTTTTCCTTGAAAAACAATTCTGCTTGTTAACCAAACATCCGACTCCTCGCGTGCTCGGTATCATCACAACCAAAGAAATTAGAAACCACTGCTAACACCAAAACTAGGGTTCCATTTACAGAAATCCTTGATTTGTGTCTGGCGAAATATGAATAATATCATCCATTAAGAGGTTGTGATAGACGAAAGGGTCACGATTGAAGAGTTTTTTTTTCTTTCATTTTAATTGTATTTACTGATATATTGGTTTCTGGATTCTTACACATATGTTGTATATCGACAAACAACAAACACGCATATATATAAAAATATAAGTTATATTTTTATTAATGACGATGAACCGTGTAGTCTAGGGAACAGAGAGTGAGAGAGCGCGCTTCTAAGGGTTGACGGGAGTGTCGTCGTATCTGTTGTGTCTCTCTCTCTCTCCTGCTACTCTGGTCTGGTGAATCCGTGCGCCGAGGTCTTTTTATAATCTCCAAAACCGGGACTTTTTCTTCCGGTTTTGCCTCGCCCACGCACGCCCACGTAATTCTCAGAGACACCTGTTCTGTTTGCCTCTGTAGCCATTTCCGCTACTGCCGGAAATAAGGTCAAACAAACATCCGTTCCTTTCAACGACCGGAAACACCCCCGCTTGCATCAGCCTTCCTCGGGTGGGGCCAGATTGTTATATTACACATATACATCCGCATTTCTAGTTCGAGTTCTGACAAAATGACTGGAAAAATTATGGACAAGTCCTACAAATGTATGCTGGGATTTCTTCCTAAAAACAAAAAAAAAAATTAGACCACTTCCCGGTCTCACCAGCAATATTTTTCTTTTTCTTCTCTTAAAGTCAGATTTTTATAATCACTTGATTCTATCCTTTTTGCATGTTCACACAATTCTAACTTTGTGAACCGTTTGCTCTATTACTGTTGCTTTGTATACTTCAGTCTTGCATATACTGGGTGGTTCAAAAATAGGTGGACAGTAGGTGGAATTGGTTTATGTGTCGGTTCCAACAGGATGGGACCCCACCAAATTATTCAAGAGCAGTCCGTGAGTATCTTGAAACATTTTCCGAGAAATAGATTAGCCGAATAGATCTTATTCATTGGCCAGCACTTGGCTTGGCCCCAATGGATTTCTTACTTCCCACCTACTTTTGGACCATTTAGTTTTGATTTGCTTTGATTTGGTTTGGTTTGTTTTACAGCATATCAACCACTTCGGGTCATTTAATGCCAAAGCATTAATTCATTCAAAAACGTATTTTTGTTCGTAACATTTTTCCTTCAAAACCGTATTTTTGTTGGTAACATTTTTCCTTCAAAACCGTATTTTTGTTGGTAACATTTTTCCTTCAAAACAGTATTTTTGTTGGTAACATTTTTCCTTCAAAGCCGTATTTTTGTTGGTAACATTTTTCCTTCAAAACCGTATTTTTGTTGGTAACATTTTTCCTTCAAAACCGTATTTTTGTTGGTAACATTTTTCCTTCAAAACCGTATTTTTGTTGGTAACATTTTTCTTTTAAAAACGTATTTTTGTTGGTAACATTTTTCCTTCAAAAACGTATTTTTGTTGGTAACATTTTTCCTTGAAAAACATATTTTTGTTGGTAAAAGTTTTCCTTCAAAAACGTTTTGTTGGTAATATATTTCCTTCAAAACTTTTTTTGTATTTATTTCATAAAAGTCTGTTTTTATATTTTCATAGTGTTTTGACACCTGTTTGGAGGGTTAAATATTTTCCCATTGCTGGGATCCTAACAGGTGCTACCATTCCAAGTCATGGAGGACCTGGGAACAACAGCAATTAAGAATTTGTTCCATGCTCCTCGCATCATCGAAATCAGAAGCGTTTCTCCCGGATGCAGTTTACCGTCATACCCAGGATCACTTTTGGATCTGTCAGTATATATAGTTTGCGTAGTATTGTTTTACTCGGTTCTTTTTCTTCCTTTTCTTATTGTTAATGAGACCTTTATCAATTCTATTTGTTGAACATTATTGCCAGCTACTCTTAATCATGACCAAGATACTATACACATCCGCGCATATATATATATATATATATATATATATATATATATATATATATGTATGTATGTATTAGTCATCCACATACAAGCCTGTTTCACTGTATCACAGCTCACCGGGAGAACACAATTCATTACTAAAAAGTAACGCGTAATTTTGTAAAAACATTCCTCTCTAGAGAACTCAATCGTAACGAGAGCATAATATATTAGTTATCCACATAAATGCAGAGGAAGACAAAAAAGAACCGCTCTTAAAGTTATGAAAAAATGAAAAAGTGGTCAATACAAAATTCAGCCAGAAGAAAGTAGAGCGAAATTATATAATCAATAATTAAAAAATCAACACCAAGCTACCCGGGTTTCAACCGTGTGGTACCGTCGGCGCATATTTGAGTATATTAAGAACGATCAAAGCTGGAAAAAATCGGGGAAATATTTGTTGTAGTTTGTGCCAGGAAGAAAAATTGACCATGATGATATGTACGAACAGAGGCACCTAGTTGAACAAACTAACTGAATTAATCATTAAGTGTCAGTCAGTTAAGTGCCATACGTGAAACACGCTTGGGCGATCATGTCTCGAAAGAGACATGACTGACTGGGCAGAAGATTATCCCGCGGTAGGTTGCCATTGCTTTCTGCGGTAGACTGGTTGCCGACCAAGGCTATAGAACCCAATCTGTCCTGCTATTTAACCCATAACTGGAAGGAAGAGACGGATTAACAGTTTTCCCAAGGGTATTTGCGCATAAGTGAATACAATGGATTCAACTGGAATTCGAACTCGGCTCCCCGGCTTCTCGGCTTCTCGTTCCGAGCCGATATCCACTGTACCACAGCGCACTAAGTGTAAGCATCTTAAAAAGGACATCTTGGATATCTACAAACTTTTTGAGTAATTTTTCTTCCCCGTCTCCCCTCTTTGGAGCAAAAATCGAGTTCCGTTTCCGCCTCCAAATTTTTTCACTCCCTCTTCCTCCCAGTCTTACTGTAAATTTTCTTCTTGCTTCAAATATAACGATTGACAAATTGCTTAGTATTCATTAGAACGTGAAAATGATTTCAAATGAATTTTTTTTTATATGTCGCAATGTTGTGGCCATGCAGGTGTTAAAGCATAAAAAACTGTTCTTTTTACAAACATACTACAGTATTCATAGCTGATTCTATTAATTGATGGCTTAAGTTTTTGAATGAATATTGCATCGAGAATCTGTAGTTTGCTTTTGTTGTTTACTTGGTGTAGGAAAGTTGTGTTATTGATCATATATATATATATAAATTATTTTGGACATTATTTTTACCGATACTCGTATTTAAGTAGATATTCTGTTTTTAATTAAACAGTATTATATATTTATATCTACCGGCCTGATTATTTCACGATAAATTTTTATTGCGAAAATGTGTGCTATCCAGCAGGATTCGAACCTGCGACCCCTATTTACATAGGGGAAGCTACCATTTGATCTGGTACTGTCTTAACCACTCGACCATGAATAGCCTCTTGATCAGAAGAGGTTTTTATCATGCTTATATAACACAATTTTCGATCTATCGTAAACAAACCATATCTGCTCTGTAGTGTATCGTAATGTCAAACAAATGTAAACATGTTACGGAAATTAACGAAATTTAACGAAACTTGGTTATAAGCAACCGACAATTTGTAATGAATTATTTTGGACATTATTTTTATATAATTCAGGCCGGTCTGAAATATCAAATATATATATATATAATATAAATAAATAAATACTGTCAAAAAAATTCATTTTTAAACTTACAACTGTTTAGTAGTTTTTCCTATATATATATATATATATATATATATATATATATAGGAAAAACTACTAAAAAGTTGTAAGTTTAAAAATCTATTTTTTGACAGTATTTATTTATTTCTATTATTATATTTGATATTTCAGACCGTCCTCGGCCTTTCATCAGAAACAAATGATTTTAAAATTTAAATTAGAAACGTTTACGCGAGAAGCGTTCATGGAGAGATTGTTTACATCACGTGACGCAGAAAGCGACATATTTTTTTAATATATTTGTGAACGTAAACTTATATTTAATAATACTTATGAATGTCGTTTTAAAGAAAAAAATTTAAGTGTATCTAAAAAATGTGTAACTATTGAAATATTTATAAAGATTCAAAACACCTAAGTCCCTATTTACCACTAGCCTGTATGTATTTAATTTTAAATTCCAGTATTTTTCTTTCTTTCTGCGTGAAATATATCCAAGTATGGGTGGAATAATATTCCTTGTTCAAAGAAACACTATTTTTCAAAAAGTACTCAATACAAAGTAGAGCTTATAATATTTATTCAGAAATTATAACATGGATATATTACAATATCACTACAGAAGTAGCTATTTTGTTTCGACACTTACATTGAATGGTTTAAAAAGCTTTTAAAACAATTCAATTTAAAATAACCACATCACTTGACAAGACACAAGAAGTGTCGAAACAAAATAGCTACTTCTGTAGTGATATTGTCATATATCCATTTTATAATTTCTGAATATATATATATATATATATATATATATATATATATATATATATAGATTTCACAATTATTGCGATTTCTTGTCGTCTTTCCATGACAACACTATCAAGCTAATTAGATCATACGAACGGATCTTACACAAAATAAATAGATAGAACTGGTCTATATTATTCAATGAAATCTGTATTAATGAAAAAATGCTGCCAAAATACACACACAATATATATATATATATATATCAATTTTTTGGGAAGAGTGATCGTGCCATTGTATAGTGAATTAAGTTTTTTGACAATTTTAGCACGGTGTTCAGCTTCAGATTTTGCGGTGATTTTGGATAGTCTGAGTATTATTTCTTCTAGTTGGTTTGAGGTAGTTATATCTTTCAGTTTGTTGTAGAGGTCATGTTTGTTCTTGTATAATGTGTCAAGATTTTCTTTCGCTATTTCAATTTGCCTTTTCACAAGGCTCCATTTATATTTACGGTGGGGGAAGAGTCATTGCGGACAAATGAATTAGATGTAGTGGATTTAGTGTAATATATAATGAACTTAATTCTTTTGTTAGAGTCTGTCGGAGAAATATTAGTATTTATGAGTTTTTTTAGGATGTTTTCATCTAGTTGGTAGTTGGAGTGCATCTGGCTATAAGAGAGTGATATGTTTAGGATTGGTTGGGTTAGTATCATGTGTTGTTTTTTCCATGTTAAGCTTTTTAAGAAAGTAATGTATTTGTTCATCAACTATGTAGTTGGGAAAATTATTATTGATGAGTGTCTGTTTTATGTTTTTTAGTTCATTTGTCCGCAATGACTCTTCCCCCACCGTAAATATAAATGGAGCCTTGTGAAAAGGCAAATTGAAATAGCGAAAGAAAATCTTGACACATTATACAAGAACAAACATGACCTCTACAACAAACTGAAAGATATAACTACCTCAAACCAACTAGAAGAAATAATACTCAGACTATCCAAAATCACCGCAAAATCTGAAGCTGAACACCGTGCTAAAATTGTCAAAAAACTTAATTCAATATATATATATATATATATATATATATATATATATATATATATATATGATAAATAGTCGGTGTTTTAGGATGGTTGAGCGATATGTAACGCTAAATTATGATTTTAATTGCTTTTTCATCTTGTTCATAATTAGAGCGCATATGGTTACGATGTAATAAATTAATAGTGTGTTTATATTCGTTCGCCTCAGGGCAGAGTCTTCCGTTATTTTCCCTGGATTTCGTTAAGCCCAATTGTATTTGTTTGTAAACGACGTAGTTACGGAAGTCATTGCTGATTAGCGTTTGTTTAATGTTGCTAAGTTCCACTTGGAATAATATGTCCAAAAAAGTGATAACTTTGACCCTGTGAATTTTGTTTTTGATTACAGCTATTTTGTATCTGTGAAGACATATATTTTTGCAGTTAAGTAAATACAGCTTTCTGCTAGTTGCTTATTTTTAAAGTGAAGTGGCAAAATGATGGCTATTGATATCGAGTAATATGTCAAGGAAAGGGATTTTATGATATTGAGTTCGTAAATAAAGCGTAGGTGAGAGCTATTCTGAAACTCTACGGCAGGCACTGCAAGAAACGAGTCAAAATTCTAGAATTTATTATTATCCAAAGTAAACAGCCCACATTAGCTAAAACGTCATTAAACACGAGAGATGGTATGCATATGATATAACTGATGTGCGCATAGACTATATTATTCTTAAAACTATATATATATATAATCTGTGCTTAGTAGAAAAAAATTAGGATGCTAAAATATCAACGTCAGAATTTACTTCTTAATCAATGTACCGAATTAATTAGTAAATGCCGTCATCGATGTAGATTTAAACTTTCTTAAAAAGGTTTAACTATTCCAATTTAATCTCTAAAATATTGGCGTATTTTTTTTATATTGGTTAGAATTTAAATTTGGATAGCCTTATGTTTAGTCCTATTGGCTACCCTAGACCTCTCAGGCAAACTGCTGCCTTTCACTTTCAAAACAAATATGTTACTATCATCAATCTCCCTTCTCTTCTTGACCTTCTCCTGACCAACCTTTCCTACCTCTTCCTTTTCTTTACTAACCTTTGTTTCCGCTATTCTAGAAGTTTCCATTTTAAGTCCGACTGGGGCTGAACAATGAATGGCTCTACTAGACATGATGAAATAGATATTCCTCAAATGTAAAATTTGAATTTACATATGAAATAAATGAATATCTGCTGCTCTGTAAATTCAATTTACATTGAGCTCTCTGTTGGATCAAATTTAATATTTGACCTAATATTACTAGAATGCATTAAGATTATTTACCAGTCTTCTTCAGGATTAATTCCTGATATATCTATATATATATATATATATATAGATAGATATATATATAAGGTTTAGTTAAAATGACCAACACATATTACAGTGAAGTTTTTGAGTAATTTCTCATGTGATATTCTGATTCTTTTCTTTTGAAGAAATAAATTATATAAAAAGGCTTCGAATATTTTGTTTAACCCTCAATAATATCAACTACAAACACGATAACAACGTGCTTAGCATGTTCTGAACATAAAACGTGGACACTATTTTACAAACATACAAAACACTACTTAAATTCTGTTACAAGTAAAATAAAATCTACTCTCGATAAAAGCTACAATTCTGGTCGAAAGCGCTCTAATAAAAAAACAATTGGACAATCTTTAAAGTATGTCCTCCAAAGAAAAAAATAGCTATTCCTCAAATGTAACAAATTTAACTGCGTTGTAGTACAGTGGATATCGGCTCGGAACGAGAAACCGGGAAGCCGAGTTCGAATTCCAGTTGAATCCATTGTATTCACTTACGCGTAAATACCCTTGGGAAAGGTATTAATCCGTCTCTTCCTTCCAGTTATGGGTTAAATAGCAGGACAGATTGGGTTCTATAGAATAGCCTTGGTCGGCAACCAGTCTACCGCGGAAAGCAATGGCAACCTACTGCGGGATAATCTTCTGCCCAGTCAGTCATGTCTCTTTCGAGACATGATCGCTCAAGCGTGTATCACGTATGGCACTTAACTGACTGAGGGATGGAATAAAATTCCGTATTCACAGAAACACTATTCTTAAAAACGTACTCAATACAAAGCGAATAATATTTATTTAGAATTTATAACATAAATATGTTTTAATATCACTACAAAAGTAGCCATGCTGTTTCGATACTTTGCGTTTCTTCTCAAGTGATCAGGTAACTTGATAAGACACAAATAGTGTAAAAACAAAATGGCTACTTTTGTCGTAATATTATAACATATTTATGTTTTATATATATATATATATATATATATATATACGATAGTTAGTCAAAAATTATCTGTACTTTCGCCATATCATATCTTTATGTTTGTCACAATGCTTTTTTCACATGTGTGCTAATAGTTGGTATTATTTAGGTCATATGATCAGAGTTTGAGCTTGGCTGCGCATGCTTTCTTGCTATTGTTACAGTGTGACCTTGCCCGCTCCGCTAGCAGTGTGCACTAAGGTCTTCTTGATTTGCTGCTGAAATAGATAGATATAAGTTCTATTTTAAAAGTTTTCTTTTCTTGTATTTCTTCCCTGCGAAACTCTTTCCCGGTTTTCTTGCTTTTCCGCCGCCTACATACTTCAAAATTTTACGCCAATCGTCATTTTCTGTTTTCTTGAATTCTGTTCATTTTTTAAATTTCTACTCAATAACGTTTTCCCTTTCTCTTTCACTCCAAGGGAAACCCTTTCGTCTTAGTGACATAATTGCCTTACTTCAGGTGAAATGATTAAAGAAAAAATTCAAACCACAAACCTTGAGCGATATTTTCGTAAAATAGTAAAAGATCCTTCCATTACAAAACATGAAATAAAACAGAGTGAGCTGAAAAGTTCATAGACTGACTACGACGTATTGATTCTGGAGCTGTAGAATCTCGCATACATTAATTTCATTACTTTTTATTAATATTATGGACAACGTTTTGTTGTAATGGATATCGACTCGGAACGACCACTCGGGCAAGCAGAGTTCGAATCCCAGTTGAATTCCTTGCATTCACGGGCAAATATCCTGAAATATGTCCATAAATAAGGTATTAAGGAAAGGTATTAATCCGTCTCTTCCCTCCAGTTATGTATTAAATATTTCTATAGCATTGCCTGGCAACTAGTCTACCGCAGAAGGTAAAGGCAACCTACGACGGGATAATCATCTTCCCAGTCAGTCATGTCACTTTCGAGACATAATCGCCGAAAGGTGTATCATGTATGGCATTTAACTAACTGACTGACTTATTAATATCTTCATTGTTTCTTTCTAGTTAAACTGATATTTGACGGTACAAAGATGAACAGTCTTTTTTGTACCATCAAATATCAGTTTGTCTGGAAAGAAACAATGCTGTTATTAATAAGAACACCTGAAATTAATGCATCCAAGATTTCTCAGCTACAACCTCAGTCCTTTATAATAAGCCTATGAACTTTTCAGCCCACTCTCGTGTATATATATATATATATATATATATATATATGAAAAAATATACTCGGTTTTAATCCGAGATTAAGGACAGTATGGTTAAATAAAATAAAGACAAGAGGAAAACTGTATCTTAAATCGCCTACGCGTTTCGTCCGTGATGGACTTTTTCAAGGTAGAAAGACGAAATGAGCTTTATTCTAAATTACGTATCTATAAACAAAATTGTAGTTACCAACACTAATTTTGTTTATAGATACGTAATTTAGAATAAAATTCATTTCGTCTTTCTACCTTGAAAAAGTCCATCACGGACGAAACGCGTAGGCGATTTAAAATACAGTTTTCCTCTTGTCTTTATTTTATTTAACCACACACACACACACACACACATATATATATATATATATATATATATATATATATATATATATATATATATATAGTAAGTCAAAACATTCCGAGATTTACATTCGTTGAATGGCCATTTCAGCGAGAAAATTCTCACTTCATCAGCAACGATCGAAAACAAAAATTTATTAATTCAAATATGGTACAAAATTTCTATACCGGAAGAAACCCCAAAACATATCCATACACAGGAAGTTAGAAGTGGGGGGGATTATGAAATAATTTTTTTTCTTCTTTTCTTTCTTTTTTTTCTTAATCCCACCCTCTTTTTTCTTTTTTTTTCTTACTTCTTCTCTGTGGATATGTTTTCCTTTATAGAAATTTTGTACCATATTTGACTTAATAAATTTTTGTTTTCGATCGTTGCTGATGAAGCGAGAAGTTTCTCACTGAAATGGCCATTCAACGAATGTAAATTTCTGATTTTTTGACATACTATATACATTTGCTTTGTAAATAGATAATATTATTTACATCGATTCCTCCACCTTGATCAATTTTAATATTAATAAAATTAATCTTAATAGGATCTGGCTTTGGAGATTTTACCTTTTGCTCATCTTTTTTTGATTTAATATATATATATATGTGTGTGTGTGTGTGTGTGTGTGTGTGTGTGTGTGTGTGTGTGAGACGGCGTTATTTACCAAAGAAATTGCTTAAAAATATAAAAAACACTAATATCGGAGAAACGTTATAAAAACTAAAAGCACGTATCTACGAGCATAAAAGAGATTTATGTTTACACAATCATTCAAACTCGTTCGTAATACAGATTAAATAAATGGCCAGAACTTTGACTTTACAAGTTCCACGCAAAATTATTTATATCAAAAGTACTTCGATAATTTACTAACAATATTACCGAAAAAACGTCAAAACATTATATGACATCACCAGCTTTTATTGAATCCATTCTTAAAGATTCTAATTTATGTCTATCTAAAACAAATGGTATGTACGTAAAAACGTTCCCAAATCTTCTTCTTCTTCTTCTTCTTCTTCTTCTTCTTCTTCTTCTTTTTCTTCTATGTGCCTTGTCTTTTCAGGACGTAGGCGATCATGGCTTTCCACATTTCCATATCCCTGGTGGCTCTTAGCACACTTTTTCCTGTTACACCACGCAAAACCCATTCTGCCATCCACCTGCTCAGGCCAGTCAAGTACGTTACACGCTGTTTACCCTTGTGTCACCTTCCCTCTATCTGGCCTGTTAGTATCAGATTCTCCAAACACTCCTTCCTTATTGCATGCTCCAGGAACTTTAGCTGTCTCTTCCTGCTGCTCAGTATTAATTTCGTTTCCATCCTTTCCAAAACGTCATCATTTCTCACATCTCGATCCATGATATTCGCAGCATCCTTCTGTAGAACCACATTTCAGTTGCTTCAAGTTTTTCTCGTCATCTTCGATGATATTGTCCAGCATTCACTGCCATATTAAAGAAATGACATCGCACAGCAATTCAGTAACATGCAAAATAACACCAAACATAATGTCTAATAGACATATGCACGCATACACACATTTATGAATATACATTATCGTCTAAATCCTATACAGAAACAAGAATTATTATACACTTACATATATACAGCATTATTTACGGTTTTTCAGTTCGCCTTAGAATCCGAGTATTTCTTTGAGTGTAAGAAATTCGCTAAGTTTCGAAGAAATCGGTGACCACGCGCTGGTTTGATGAGACGCGAGTCATAAGCCTAGCCGACGACCACTCGTCGCCGTGATCGGACCAGAGTCAGACGAGCAGCTGTGGTGAGCCAGCGAATCGTACAAAATCTGGCCCAGTCAAGCAGGCAGGCAGAGGCATGCCCGACACATCGTCTCTCTTTGAATTCAAAACGCCATAAATTATACTAACGTTTGTCTAACAAGTCGAATCCACGAGAAACCTAATTCGACTATAAAAATCAAACAACACATGTATAAAAATATCAGAATTTCTTTCATTCTTCTTCTTCTTCTTCTTCTTCTTCTTCTTCTTCTTCTTCTTCTTCTTCTTCTTCTTCTTCTTCATATAGCATTCACTGACGTAGTTTTAATAAAAATGTAATAAGCTAGTAAATTTTCTAAGCCACGCTTATATGCGACATAAGGACGAAATATGGTACACCAAATGAGGATCAAACTCACTTGTCAGTTGTAACAGGTTGTACCGAGAAAAGCTTGTTAACCATTACCCCAAACAATGTTAGATTAACGAACGTTTTTTATTTTTTTTTATCTATCTATCTATGTCTCTATTTATGTATCTGTCTGTCTTAATTTTCTATTGTAAAACCAGGGGAAATTTTTCTTTTCTTTATCCTTAAATTATGAATAATATTTGTTTATGTTCTATCTTATAACCTGTGCCTTGCATAGCAACATCGCACCCCACCACCCAGGATGCAAATTGCGACACCACCCCGCGACCTCCCCTTCCGAACGTACTGAACCCACAATAAATGGTATTCTAAAGAAAATAACTTGTACTCGGAACACAGATATTCCGTGATCACGAAAAAACGGAAGAAATCGCGGAATTGGCGTTTTGAAGCTATACATTACGAACGTTATCTCTGTGTAAGGCCCGGAAGTTTTTTCCGTTTAAATCTATCCTGCACATTTATAAATCTACCATCCGCCCGTGCATTGAATACTGCTGCCATATCTGGTCAGGTGCCCCTGCTATTCTCCTCGGGCTTCTCGATAAGGTTCAGAGGAGGGTCTGTAATGTGATAGATACCGACTTGGCAGACCGCCTGCAGTTTCTCTCCCACCGGCGCGACATGGATTCCCTGTGTCTCTTCTATAAATACTTTCACGGCTTCTGCTCCAATGAACTTAGATCACTAGTGCCCCCTAAATACGAATTTGAACGAGATACTAGATTAGCAACTAGATCCCACCCTTTTACAGTTAAACCGATAAAATGCAGCCGTAACTTCTACTCCAACAGTTTCTTTCCTCGTACTTCCCGACTGTGGAATTATCTTCCAAACGATTGCTTCCCCGGCGGCTACAATCTCCAGGAGTTTAAATGTAAGGTCAGTAGACACCTCCTAACACTCTAACCTGCTCCCATTCTATCAAGCACTCTTCCCATCTGCCCAACCCTCATCCTCGCTATCCTTACTCATCTATCACCTTCCTCCTGACATTCCCTATGTCTAACCACTCCTTCTCTTTACCTTCTCCTATGTAGCCCCATGCGCAATAGTGGCAGTGGAATGCCTTGCTTGGGGTGAGATGATTAAAAAAAAACAAAAAACTTTTAGCTATTTTTTATGTATGTTGAAACAGATATCTGTAATCTATTTCTCTCGCAAGTTCATTTTTTTTATTATAAATGATTCTGCGATCCATTTGCTTAAGCTCATCAAGTATGTCACGCGCTGCTTTCTTCTGTTTTTATTTCCCTCTATCCGCCCTGTGAGTATTAAATTCTGAAAGCCGTCCTTCTTTAATTACTGGTCCCTGGGGCATCAGCTGTCTCTTCCTGGTGTTAAGTATCAGTTTCCTTTTCCTTTCCGTTCACTCCAAAACCTCGTCGTTGCTCACATGTTCGGCCAATGGTGCATCCCTTTATGTAATTTCTTATCTGGTCGAGCCAACCTTTTACAACATAAAATCGCTTATTTATTTGTTTATTCTTATTGTATATATATATATATATATATATATATATATATATATATATATATATAGTTTTACATCAGTCTTTAAAGGGTTTCTAACGCTTGACTTCGTTCACGGCTGCCTGAGCCAGACTTCACATGAAAAGAAGACCGCCGACACACACACACACACACACACTCTCTCTCTCTCTCTCTCTCTCTCTCTCTCACACACACACACACACACACACACACACACACACACATACACACACATACACGCACACACACTGGAAAAAAGTTAAAAGAAAACAGTGTAAGTTGGCTAAGTCACATTAGACGAATAATATTAATGGAATCAAAAACAATTTTTTTCCATGTTTTTCTTTTTTTTTCTTCTTTTTTTTTTACCAGGTAGTAAAAAAGAAATTATCCACACAATCAACTATTCGAAAGCAGTAGATATTTCACTGAGCAAATATCTGAATTTTGATTTGGGGAAATCGGTCAGACCGAGAACTTTTCCACCCCGGCGTTTTTCACTGTAAAATAAATGTGATAACCAATCAATTTATGTGATTGGATTAATCGCTGCCTTGTGTCCGACTTAATGTCTCAAAATGTACCCTGTCATGTTTATACGTTTGCTGGATGGGTAGATGTTTTCTAGAAGTGCAGAAATTGCATTTGGCTCTGCGAGGCCCAAATATACCAAACTGTTAAAAATCATGGCAAAAAAAAAAAAAAAAGCAGAAGACTTTCGTATGAGTCAAGAGTGTGTGAAAACAATAACTAGGTGTTTTTGTATTGCTTTGTTATTTGTTTTTGTTTACATCACTTTACAAGTATATATATATATATATATATATATATATATATATATATATATATATATTAAAGGAAAACTCAACACGCGATTTATATTGGTTATAAATTATAATGAGATAAATTAGCTCATTTCATAAGACCACACAATATTCGTTCCATTTGGTCAAAAAATTTTTACCGGAACCAAAATGGAACGAATATTGTGTGATCTGATGAAATGAGCTAATTTAGCTCATTGAAGTGAATTATAATTTATAACCAATTGAAATGACGTATTGAGTTTTCCTTTATAAATATCATATTGCTCTGGTTAACATCCATTGAACTCTCTATATAGATATAACACTTAATATTTTATATTAAAGTGATCTTGTTGGATTATCCTCGCCGTTTACAGACTGGACATCTCTCTCTCTCTCTCTCTCTCTCTCTCTATATATATATATATATATATATATATATATATATATATATATATCGGGTCCGCCATATATAAAATTATAATTTTATTTCAACATAAAAGAAATAAGCAACTGCAATATATAAACAAACAAAGGGTACACTGAAGTTTTTTGCAACATAAAACATGATGTTACTAAAGTTCCGTGCGCTCGCCATGAAGCTCAATTCACTTCGCCAATCTTTCAGGGACAGAGCGGTACACTTCGGCGCGCAGCTCCAACAGCACTTAAGCAATGGCAGCTCGGATTTGTTCCTTAAGTTCAACGATGCTACAGGGCATTGCTGAGTAGACATTGTCTTTGACAACACCCCACAGGATAAAATCGAGAAGGGTCAAATCTAGCGAGCGAACCAGAAGCACTTCAAAACTGCAATCTTTCTTTTGTTGTTTTGTTAATCGTATGGACATGATGTATATCTGAAATAAAAATGGAAATTAAATAAAAGTTATATCAAGGACGCGATTTCAGCTTTCGAATGACACATGGCTCTGAGCATGACGGTAAACTGCATCCAGTAGCAAGGCCTCTGATTGGGAAGTTGTGAGGAGCATGGAACCACCTCTTAATTGCTGTTGTTCTCAGGTCTACTTTGACCCGGAGTGGTAGCACCTGTTAGGATCCCAGCTATGGGCAAATAGTTAACACCCAAACTGGGGTTAAAACAGTATGAAATTATAAAAATAGACTTTTTATAGAAAAATATACAATTTTGAAGGAAAAATAGTACCAACAATACATTTTTGAAGTTAAAAATTATTACCATAACACATTTTGGAAGGAAAAATTATTGTAAGCAAAACATTTTTTAATTTAAGACTAGAAGACATTTTCAGTATTCTAAAAATCTGACTAAATCAACCTTCTCACTTTAACCGAACATTAAAAAAAAATCTAAAAACCTTACCTTTTTGGAATTAAATAATCCACAGAGGTTGATATGCCATTAAACAAAATTCAAAATCAAACCCCGATGTCACTGGAAAGAGAAGAAATGCATAAGTATCAACAGTGTTACAAAAAAAAAATATCTATATATAGTTATTTATGGCGGACTATATATATATATATATATATATATATATGTGTGTGTGTGTGTGTGTGTGTGTGTGTGCGTGTGTGTGTGTGGTAATCGTTTCACACCCAAGGAAGGCGGTACCACCACTGGTGCGCAGGAGGCTATATAGGAGAAAAGTGAATGTTTAAGCAGGGGAAGAGCGAAGAGAAAGACGAGCTGGTTACAGGGGGTGTCGGAGAAAGAGAAAGAGAAAGATAAGAATACCAGTGTAAAGACAGTTGCGGGGGCAAAGACAGAAAAGAACAAAATACACGAGGTGATAGGCTGGAGTCAAGTGGACAAAAGATGGGAATTGGCATTGCCTTTAAATTCTTGGAGATTGTAGCCGTCAGGGAAGCAAATATGCGAAAGAGAGTTCCACTGTCTGAGAATAGTTTATGGCAGTAAGATATTGAACTTTTCTGACAATTGGTAGGAGTCTGATAGGACGAAAATTGGTTGGATCCGAGGGTTTCCCTGAGTTTTTAAATACAGAAACCCCAGAAGAAGACTTACATCAGGCAAGAAAATTGGAAGCTTAGAGGGAGTAGTTTTAGTGTTTAGAGATGACAAAGGGGCACATTTCTTCAGGACAATGACCAGGATTCCGTTACCTCCGCTCGTCACCTTATGGGTGTTAAGGTTTGAAATGATCTTAGATACCAGAGAGGGGGCTATCTGAATATCACTAAGTTGAACCTCAGTTCTAAAAGGAAAGTTGAGTGCGGATAGTCCATACGAGTCAAATGTGAAGATGGATGAGAATCTGCGAGCAAAGCACTCGACCTTGTCCACAGATGCTGTGAGGACTTCAAGTTATTGATTAAGGGAGAGATGGAGGATTTGTTGTTGTTCAGCAGACATTTGCAGAGTCGCAAACAGTCTTTAGAGCTGAACTTGCGGCCAAATATGCGTTTCCTCATTCTCTCAGCAAACAACAGCATATCAACATTGAAGATCCTCTTACACTCATTACGAGCAGAGGCAAATAGGCGCCTATTATGGTCAGACGCATGGCTCCGAAATAGCCTGAAGAAGTAGTGCCTGTGAGCAATGGCGGCCGAACAGGCAGGAGAGAACCAGGGAAAGAAATAAGGTTTGTGACGGAACTTCCTGATCGGTATGAAAGCATCAATGCCTGCTTTCACTCAGGGAGAGGCCCCAGAAGCACAGTCCTCAACTGGATGACTGGATACTGTTTCACCAAGGGACGTCGCATAGAAAATCTCGGAACGAATCCCAGTCTGCTCTTAGCTAGCAGTAAGAAATTCTCTTGGTAGGGGGCTCCTGGGAGATATGTTAGCGAATGGGTGGAAGGAAGTAGCTTTATCTATATTGTAAGTAGCCTTATATATATTATCTGTCACCGATCTTGCTGGTGTCCACACCATGAATTTTTCAATCACCCAATCTCTTACGCAAGTGGTGGATTTCCCCACGCGTTTCTTCAATAACCTTAATGGAAGGGATTCACTACTAGACCCCTGCTTCACTTCCATCCCAGACTCTTGCACTGCCAAGCAGCTCTGCCCTTTCGAAAACGCCGTAGTTTCTGTGAACATCTCATTCCACTCCCACTCCACCCAAGAAACGCAGACCAGCAGAATATCCTACTGCTACCAAAGAGCAGACTGAGACTTGTTCTTCGACTTCCTGTGTGACGTCCCATGGAACAACGTTTTTAGTCTTCCCGTTGAAGACTGTGCATCCGAGGTCTTCTCTTGGGTTAAGGCTGGCATCGATGCTTTCATCCCAGCCTGGAAATTTCAGCCTAAATCCAGTTCGTTCCTCTGGTTCTCTCCCACTTGCTCGGCCGCCATTGATTACCAGAATCACTTCTTCCGGCTCTATCGAAGCCACACTTCGAACCAAAACAGGCGCCTTTTCGCCTCAGCTCGTAATAAAAATAAAAAGATACTTAACGAAGCTAAGATGTTGTTTGCTGCCAGAATGAAGCAACGCATATTATCCTATAAGTTCGGTGCCAAAGACTACTGGCGACTCTGTAAAAGTTCTATACCCACCCTAATCAATGAATTTTAGATCCTCACCTCCTCAGCGGACAAGACTGAATGCTTTGCTCTCAGATGCATCACCAATTCGAGCCTGGATTCGTCTGGAGTAACTACACCGGACTTCCCACCTAGAACTGAGGCTCAACTTGAATGACGTCCACATTACCCCCTCGCTGGTCTCTAACATAATCTCAAAACTTGACCCTCACAAAGCGAGCGGAGGGGACGGAATCCCAATCATAGTCTTGAAGAAATGTGCCCCTGAACTCTTCTCTGTCCTCTCTAAGCTCTACAACTTCTGCCTATCTGCTTCCTGCTTTCCTGCCTGTTGGAAGTCTTCCTCTGTAGTTCCTATATTTAAGAATACTGGAAAACCCTCGGACCCCGCTAATTACCGCCCTATCAGCCTCCTTCTGATCTTTGGCAAAGTGTTCGAAGCCATTATCAACGCCGAGGTGTTTCAGCATCTCACAGCCCACAGGCTCCTCTCGGACAAACAGTATGGTTTCCGCTTCACCAGGTCTACTGTCGATATGCTAACGACCATCACTGAATACATATACCCGGCTCTCGACAAGAATGGCGAAGCTCGAACCGTTGCCTTGGATATCTCCAAAGCATTCGACAGAGCCTGGCATGCTGGCCTTCTACGCAAACTGCGGAGCTATGGTATAACTGGACATTTGTTTGACCTAATCCAGTCATTCATCTCTAACCGCACATTGAAGGTAGTATTAAACGGACATGTCTCCCAAAACTAACATTCAAACGCGGGTGTCCCTCAAGGCTCTATCCTAGGTCCTACGCTCTTTCTGATCTACATTAATGATCTCCCCGATGCTATAAGATCACAAGTAGGCATGTACGCCGATGACACAACAGTTTACTCTCGCTTCGCTCAAAAATCTGGTGTGGGCGACAAAGCGAACCTCGCTGCCGAGCTTGAGAAGGACCTCCAATCCGTAGTGGACTGGGGTTAAGAAGTGGCTCGTAAATTTTAATGTTTCCAAAACGAAACTGCTATCAATTAGCCATCATAGACAATCACTCCTACCTCCCATTAACATGGAACAGGCTTGCCTCTCTAAGAGTAAAACACTACTCCTCCTTGGCCTCACACTCTCAGCAGACCTCAAGTGGAATGACTATATCGAACCCATTGCTAAATCCGCTGCTATGAAAGTCGGTTCTCTGTGCAGGGCCCGGAAGTTTTTTCCCGTCTGAATCCATCCTGCACATATATAAATCTACCATCCGCCTGTGTATTGAATACTGCTGCCACATCTAGTCGGGTGCCCCTGCTATTCTTCTCGGGGTTCTTGACAAAATACAACGGAGACTCTGTAATGTGATCAATATCGACTTAGCAGCCCGGCTGCAGTCAGTCTCTCACCGGCGTGATGTGGCTTCCCTGTGCCTCTTCTATAAATACTTTCACGGCTTCTGCTCCGATGAACTTAGATCACTGGTGCCCCTAGGTATGAATTTGCACGAGATACTAAATTAGCAACTAGGTCACACTCTTTTACAGTGAAACAGATAAAATGTAACTGCAATTTCTACTCCAACAGTTTTTTTTTCTCGCACTTCCCGCCTGTGGAATTTCTTTCCATATACTTGCTTACCCGACAGTTACAATCTCCAGGAATTTAAATGTAAGGTCAATAGACACCTTTTATCACACTAACTCGCATCCATTCTCTCAAACACTCTACCCATCTACCCAACCTCCATCCTCAGTATCCTCATCCGTCTATCACCCTTCTTCTGACATTTTCTATAACTAACCACTCTTTCTCATCACTTTTCCCTATGTATCCCCCTGCGCAATAGTGGCAGTGGAATGCCTTGCTTGGGGTGAAATGATTAAAAAAATCGATAATGTTACTAAGAACCAAGGGTCTACTGGGAAGGTTCTACTGGGAGTGAAAAAGTGTTAAAGGAAATTAGAAAACCCAATCTTGACTGAAAGAAATAAAAGATAAATCTCTACTTCTGATCAAATGGCCGTAGAGGTATTTGAAGCGGTATGTAGTTAAACATAACTACTCCTAACGCATATTAAATGTCATATAGACGTTTTTCTCTTGTTGTGAAAGATATTATACGTAATATAGAGTTGTTGTTTTTTATATTGTGTAATAATAGCTTCTAAGTTTTTGTCAATTATATCGTAACCAGATGCACCCTAATTATAAACAGGATGAAAAAGCAATAAAAATATATAATTCGCCGATACATCATTTAACGATCCTAAAAAACACACTCGATTTATGCTCTTGTATAAAAAAAATATTCAAAACATCTTATATAATTATTACCAACGACACGGGAATTCAAAAATTCTCCACTTACAAAAATAATGTTGTTTATGAATACTCTTGTTCTTTGGAAGATTGAAGATCTCCAATATATTAATATTAATAACAGCATGAAATTCTTACATCGGATACACCTGTACCAAGTTCTCTTGACTTGTCACCTGCCGAGACTTCGTTGAATCCGTGCACACACCGATCAACATACCACGAACCACCAAATTACAACTATTAACATAAGACGAATATTAGTGGATAACACAATACTCAGCAGCAGCAAATGTAAGGAAAACTTAATACCCCAGAAATTATAATTATATTAACCTACATTAAATAACAAGGTAGCTTAAGGTTCATATGATATATTTAATACACACACACACACACACACACACACACACACACATATATATATATATATATATATATACAAAATAGCGAACGTGCTTGGAAAATAAGGCATTCCTATAAATCTACATACATAAAACAATATATATAGTCATCCGCAGACGATCTGTTTCGCTGTATCACAGCTCATCAGTACGGTTAGACATCCGATTGCTTTTTAACCCAGAATTGAATTCCGATGAATTGGCGTCAGTCGGCGATTCTACCTCTGAGCAATGGGTGTTCGGCAGGAGAAGGCAGACTTTTTAGCGTATGATGTATCATACGCCTATAGCCAGAGTGCTCTAATTCATTACTGAACGAGCGATGCGTAGGTGCTAGAGTAGCTACTGTTTTTTTCAAAGTCTACCATTCATCCAGAGTGCTCAATCAGGGTGTGAGAGCGTATATATATATATATATATATATATATATATATATATATATATATATATTCAGTTAAAAGTCAAATAAAATTGATCCTTGATAATGACTGAAGATTTATCCAAAAGCGCTTTGATAAATAAAACATTCGGACAATTTTTAAATGATTTATGTCCACGGTACATTGTCTGTCATTTTTTATGAAACTTGAATAAAACTAGATTTGCTGCCTAAATACACACTCTCTCTCTCTCTCTCTATATATATATATATATATATATATATATATATATATTATTCATTTTGGCAGCAATCTCTCTTTTATGCAGGCTTCATTAAAAATGACAAACAAGGTGTGATGGTTAAGATTCTTATGTAATTTTTCATGTGATCTTGTGATTTTTTTTCTTTTGAGGACATAAATTATATAAAAATTGTCCAAATGTTTTGTTTATACGAGCGCTTTCGTCTAAACTTTTAGTTATGTTTGAGGATTAATGTTATTTTACGTGTAACAGAGCGTATTTGGTGTTATGTATGAATTAGAATAGTGTAATGTGTTGTATACCAAACACGGTAAGCATGTTGTTAGCATGTTGTTAGCATGTTGTTAGCATGTTGTTAGCATGTTTGTAGTTGATGTTATTGAGTGTTGGGTTTTTCGGTTTTATTATTAAGGCCTCCATTATTTTTAGGTTTTTTTTTTTGTTTTTTTTTTTTGTTTTTTTTGTATGTGCATGATACTATGATATTTGTGTTGTCAACAAATATGTTTGGAATATGGTTTGATGTTTAAATGATATCGAATTGAACTCCGTTGGGAGAGACGTAGTGACAGTCTTCGAGTTAGTTTCGTAGTGGTATTGCCGATAAAATTATTTACGAAACTAGGATCAAGAACACAGCTCTTCAAAGGACGTGTAAATTCGTAAATAATTTTTGGTGCTTTGTAGTTTGGATCTTGCTGGGGAATATATATGTTGTGTATTTAGACAGCAATCCCATAGATAGATAGATAGATAGATAGATAGATAGATAGATAGATATGAACATGCTGAGATAGATAGATAGATAGATAGATAGATAGATAGATAGATAGATAGATTAATTATTTAATTACTTAGTTAAATTAGACCAGTACACAGTTGTGTTAGAAAAGTTCAATACAATTATATTGTAGAACTTTTGAATATTTTTCATTTATAAACGAGTTATTACACAACCCAGGTTTCTACCATCCCGTGTTTTCAGAAGATTTACAATAGTTATTGTAATTCGCCTAAAGACTCCAGACGGTAGAAACCTGGGTTGTGTAATATAACTAGATTACAAATTATATATACATATATTAATTATTACTTTCGGACATGTATTGTACAAGGTACAAACTACTACAAAATTTTACATTTTGTTTCGACATTGAAAAAACTATGTCCCATCAGGTATTTAATAATTATATTAACTACCTGATGAGACATTGAAAGACATTGTTCTTTCAATTTTGAAACAAAATGTACAATTTTGTAGTAGTTTTTAGTTTCTACATGTTCTAAAGTAATAATTAATAATAAATATTCATAACTCTATTTTTATATTCAGCACTATTTTAAATTAATATTTTGAACGTTGCAATTATTTTCTTTGTTCTTTGTTCTTATTCATTTGTGTGTATATATATATATATATATATATATATATATATATATATATATATATATTCTCCTGCTTTTAGTTTGCATATTATATATATATATATATATAATAATGGATTCTCCCGTCGCGTTCAACGTATGAGGGTCCAACCTTTTTCCAGCAAGACAACCACACAGAGATTTGTTTATAGTGGTGAAGGCATTGTGTAGTACCATCCACACTTCTTGGAACTGCTGATAACAAACAATTGGTGCAGATGACTGCCACAAATCGCACGAACAGCAGACCTCAATTATTTAACCCATAATTGGAGGGAACGAACGGATTAATACCTTTCCCAAGGGTACCAGTGCGCAAGTGAATGCAGCGTGCTCGACTGAAATTGGAACTCGGCTCACCGATTTCCCCCTCCAAGCCGACATCCACCGCACCCCAACGCACATCCGTGAATGCTAACAGCACCTGGTATTCCCAAGTGGTCACCCACCTAAGTACTGACCAGGCTCAACGTTGCTTAACTTTAATATATATATATATATATATATATATATATATATATATATATATATATATCCTGACGTAAGTTTAACTAATTGCTATCAATGGTTGCATACGTGGTGATACATGCTCCTTTCAGATTGTCGGTATTTGTAGTCGATAATATGGCTATTTTATAACTACCATTGTGAGTGGTCGGTCAAGAGTATGTACTGGGTGTTCCCCTGATGGGACATTGTTCTTTCAATTTTGAAACAAAATGTACAATTGACCACATTTAAAATGTGAATATTTGAGTAACGACATGGCCCAGTCAAACAAAATGGAAAATGTTTCACGCTGAACACTAAAATACGTATTAAGCAAAATTCGGACAGGATATTCAAATGGGCGTCGATTTTATAACCGATTTCACAAATTCTTTACAAATGTTTAATATGTGCACCACCTGCGACACGACAAACGCTAGGTCGGTAGTCTAGCTTCTACCAAACACGGTGTAGCATGCTTTGCGTAGCATTCTCCAGCGCCTCACTGAGATTTTATTGCAGTGTTTATCCAGCAGGAAGATGAATCGGGCGCGTGACTTGACACGATGTGATTTTTTCTATGAAAAGGTCTATATTCCCCCACTTCCTACAAGCCTAGAGGAACTTATACAATTGTAATAAAAAGTGGTTAATACATATTTAATATATATATATATATATATATATATATATATATTCGAATTCGGAAGATCAACCAATTACGATACCTCGGTTTCAACCTCTCTATATCTTCTGTATCTTATATATATATATATATATATATATATATATATATATATATACGACAATTTATTATATATGCAGTAGGATGCTGGTAGAATATCGAAGAAGTCTCTGATACAATCTTTGCCACTTCCTTTTAGTCAATGTCCTCCATGGTCAAAAGTCAAGAAGTTATTAACATTGGTGTCGTGTGCAAAAAATCTATTCTCTAAAGTGAAGAATTCGGTCGGAAGTAACGAAAACGGAACAGGAAATGAAACTCGAAAGACTGTATAAAAAAGCATGACGGGATATTTAAGTACAAGCAGCTGTAAACCCAGTGTCACAGGATTTTCTACAGTTTTTGCCATCTTTGTTTCTTACTTTCTTTTCTTTTTAATTTTTCACTTTTCCTTCTTGCTTTACACTTTTCTTTCATTTTCATTTATGTTTCTTTTTTCTTTTTATTTTTCTTCCTTTTTTCTATTCAGCCCTTTTTTTCTTTCACTTTCTCTTACTTTTCTTCTGGTCTCGTCACTTTTTTTTATTCATTTTTTGCTTTTTTTCAGTTCTTTGTTTCTTGGATTCATCTTTTCTTTTTTTCTCTTTAATTCTTATTTTTCTTTCGCTTCATTTTTGTTCTTATTTTTTTTTTTTTGTCACGGTGGAATTTCTTCCTTTTTTTTCACTTCTCCCTTTCCTTGTTTTTATTTTTATTTCTTTTTACCTTTCTCTCTGTTCAATTCCATTTTTCTTTTGTCTTTTTCATTCTTTCATCTCTTTCTTTCTTCTTTCGTGCATTTTTCTCTTTAAATTCCTTTTTTCTTTCGTTTCATTTTTTGTTTTTATCACATTCTTCATTTTTCCCCACGCCTTTTTCTTTGTTTTTGCACCTGTCTTTCTTTTTACTTCTTCACTTACTTTTTACTTTTTCTTTCATTCTTTCTTTCTTTTTTTCTTTCTTTCCGCCTCACTTTGTTCTTTCTTTTTTCTTTTTTTCTGTCTTTTTTCTTTTTGTTTTTCTTTTTTTAATCGTTTCTTTCTTTCTTTCTTTCTGTCTCTTTTTCTTTCTGTTTTTCTTTCTTTTTTTTCGGTCTTTATTTCTTTGTTTTTCTGTCTCTCTTTCTTACTTTTTCTGTCTTTCTTTCTTTCTTTCTTTCTTTCTTTCTTTCTTTCGGGCTTTTCCTTTCTCTCTTTCTTTTGTTTTTTTGTTTCTTTCTTTCCTTCCGTCTCTCTTTCTTTGTGCCTCTTTTTGTTCTCTCATTCTTTTTCTTTCTGTCTTTTTTCTTTACATCTTTCTTTTTCATTCTTTGGTTTTTTGTGTCTTCCTTTTTTTCGGTCTCTCTTTCTGTCTCTTTTCTTTCTGTCACTTTTCTTTCTGTCTGTCTTTCTGTTTTCTGACTCTCTTTCTTTCTTTCTTCCTTCCTTCCTTTCTTTCTTTCTTTCTTTATTTATTTCTATCTCCCTCTCTTTCGTTCGTTTTTCTTTCTTTCTTTCTGCCTCTTTTTGTTCTCTCTTTTTCTTACTGAGTTTTTCTTTACGTCTTTCTTTTTCCTCCTTTGGTTTTTTGTTTCTTTGTTTCTTTCAGTCTCTCTTTCTGTCTGCTTTTCTTTCTTTCTCTCTTTCTTTCTTTTCTGTCTGTCTTTCTTTCTTTTTTCTGTCTCTCTTTCTTTCATTTTTCTTTCTTATCTTCCGTCTCTCTTTCTTTCTGTCTCTGTTCTTTCTTTTTCTTCTTTCTGACTTTTTTCTTTGCGTCTTTCTTTTTTCTTCTTTTGTTCTTTGTCTTTTTCTTTCTTTCTTCTTTCTGTTTTCTTTCTTTCTTTCTCATTAATTATCATTATTTTAATCTTATTCTCTCTATTTGAGCACTTTCTTGATCTCCTTTTGTCTAACGTCATCACACTGGTGTTTTCATTTCACTTTTCTGTTCTTATCCTTTCTTCATTCCACTTGTATTTCTGGTCTACCTTTCTGTCCACATCCTCACACCTAAGACTTTCTTTTTTTGGAATCTTTTTCACCTTCCAGTCCTCCGTCTTTTATTTATTTCTGTTTTCTTTCTTCATTTCGCATTTCGAGAAAGAGATTCAGCTCGATTTGCAGGTTAGTTTGACGAAATGGCCTTTACAATCTATTTATCTATTATTAATACACTACGTAGGCGGTCTTTGTTTATCGAAGCTAAAAAAAAGACATGGATTTAAATTTTTGTTAAATATACACAATTTTCTATTCTATATGAAGACGTTTGAATTTATTAACATTTTATGACTGGTTTATTTTTCCGTTTAGTATTGTTGCTTTTTATCAGAAATCTTTCGGTCGATGCACTTTTCATAATGAGCTTTAGCCTATTACTAGTTTTACTTAATCGTATAATTATTTATAGTCTTTTCTCATGAAGTGCACTTAAAATATACACTTAATTTAATTATGTCTGTTTCATCTTGTTACTATTTGGAAACTAGATAGATAGATAGATAGATAGATAGATTGATAGATAGATAGATAGGAACAGGCTGAAATAGATAGATAGATAGATAGATAGATAGATAGATAGATAGATAGATAGATATGGATAGATATGGACAGAATAAAGTGGAGTAGATAGATAGATAGATAGATAGATAGATAGGAACAGGCTGAAATAGATAGATAGATAGATAGATAGATAGATAGATAGATAGGACAGAATAAAGTGGATAGATAGATAGATAGATAGATAGATAGATAGATAGATAGATAGGACAGGATAGATAGATAGATAGATAGATAGATAGATAGATAGATAGATAGATAGATAGATAGATAAAGAAAAAACAGAATGAAATATTGAGTTTGGTTAAGTTTGTAACACGGTTGTTCTGTTTTTCCCCACCTACCAAGGTCACATGAGTTTACGTCAACCAATTCTTAATTTTTCCGATCGTTTCGAAAGTTTTTGAGGTAGAATTCTTTCTCTACTAAAACCAAATTCGAGAGACCATCAAAAGCTTTTTCACGTTAAAACTCGCGGAATTTTGCGCAAAAGTTGTCGAAGAGCAACCACAAATAGTCGCATATGACTGAATATATATTAGTTGTAATTTATTTGGAGGGGAGAATATACATGATAAACTATAACAAAAAGAAATATACAGTGTTACCCGGATATAAGAGAGTTATCGGGACCGGATAAGAGGTTTCTTATATCTGGGATTATCTTATAGCCGGGTTTCTCTTATACCCAGGTTTGGTCTATTTTATATACATTACCACAGGCTCTAATTTGGAACAAGTGAAAATCGCTCTTATATCCGAGTCTCTTATATCCGGGTTATACTGAACCTAATATTTAACAGCAAATATTATTCCGAAATAATATCTAGAAAATAAATACCACCCGAATGAAAAACTATTTAACAGTAAATATTATATCGAAATAATATCTACAAAAAATAACTGTTTAACAGTAAATATTATTCCAAAATAATATTTTAAAAAAATAAATAACGCCCGAAAGAACAACTATTTAACTGCAAATGTTATTCCGAAATAATATCTACAAAATAAATACCAACCGAAAGAATAACTATATAACGATAAACACTGGTCATAATAATTATATATGATAATAATAATATGGCAGTAAATAGTTGTTAAAATGCCTATATAACATCATGTATAATATCAAACATATTAAAAAAAACAATATGATGGTAAAAAAAAAAAACAATGTGATGGTAAAAAGAATGCCATATTAAATAGCAATCCGATACAATCAGGAGTGGGTCTGTTATAAAGCTAACGAAGCCTAAGTTTTAAGGCTTTTAATCCGAGAGGGGGGCCCTGAAGCAACTTCTTGAAATAATGACTCTATAATATCGTAAACAGATGCCCGATAAATAACTGTATAACGGTGGTTCGAAAGAAGCGCTATAAAATATTGTGGAACTCCGTTAAAAATTACAGAAAAAATTCAATAGATTTTATCACTAAAATCTCAACTCCGTAGGATCGCATAGTCAGTCAGTTAGGTGCCATACGTGATACACGCTTGGGCGATCATGTCTCGAAAGAGACATGACTGACTGGGCAGAAGATTATCCCGCAGTAGGTTGCCATTGCTTTCCGCGGTAGACTGTTTGCCGACCAAGGCTATAGAACCCAATCTGTCCTGCTATTTAACCCATAACTGGAAGGAAGAGACGGATTAATACCTTTCCCAAGGATATTTGCGCGTAAGTGAATACAATGGATTCAGCTGGAATTCGAACTCGGCTCCCCGGTTTCTCGTTCCGAGCCGATATCTACTGTACCACAACGCACATCCAGGATCGCATAGGCATCTCTTTAATTCTGTGCAAAAATTAGCTCACACGAACTTCAAATTCCCACATTAGATTTTTTTAGCTACTCAGTGGTGTTGTCTCAAACTCCATCCAAGCTTTCTTATCGTTTGAAAGCTCACTGCCAATAACTATTAATAATAATAAATTTATTTATTAACTAATAAAGCTTTAGTCATCTAACTTTTACCTCCTGTGATCCGTTTTCTTCTAATTAAAAAGGTAACGTATATTAATATTCTTTAGATTTCAGTATAATTTGTCCGTGGGATGTAAATAATACTAAATTCACAAAATTTCGCGTACGCAAATTAGCTTAAGAAGTACTGAGTTATTTTTTGTAAATTAATTCTTGCTTTTAATTGTTTTAATAAACAAGTTTGCGCAGTTTACATGACACGAAAACATAACAAAACGTAATTTTAGCAGTGGCAGTGATACAGTTATAATCGGCTGATTGATGGAATTACATCATACACACACATAATATAACGTATATCGTGAAGTTTCACATTAAATATTCAATATACTTTTCACCCTATACTAACAAAATTCATTTCTTTTTGTATTATAAAAAGAAAAAAAAATATTTTTTCGTATGAAATTTGTTTGCAAGGAATGTTATAATTTGTTTCTTTGAACTAAAAAAACTTTTTATTTTTAAACCCAATAATAAAAAAAATTATTTAAATTTGTAGAGTTATGTTTGAAGGTTATTTCTTCTCTTAGCTTTTCACACATTTTTTCCTTTACAATATCATTGTCAAATGATGCTCGTTAAAATAATCTTATAGCAGTAAGTAGTGGTTCTAAATAGGAGGAGAATCAAAAGTTATCCACACACTCGTGTAAAGATACGTTATGGCGAAAATACCGATAATCTTTTACTTAACATCGTAGACGCCCGGCAAAATGACTGTATAACAGTAAAAAGTGATTAAAAAATTGTCTATATAATAACATAGTAACATAATAATAAATAACGGTTCAAAAGAATAATTATATAATATAATACTAATATAATGGTTCTACTATAATACAGTTCTAAATACTGATCCTAAAAATAACTATATGATATCAAAGAATATCTGCTTATATTTCTGAGATATAGAATTGTAACTGTTTATGCTATTTAATTCAGACTGTTGTCCTCATCTTTGTTGTCATAATACCGACTTTCCGGTCTGTTCGCTTGATGAGAATTTCGAACTGAACGGTTTATCTACTATAACATGAGTCGGTGGCGGATGAAAGTGTTGGTTGAATTAATCCAATGACTAGACCCCAAAGAATTGTGAGTTCAATACCCGACCACACAGAACAAAAACTTGGAGATTTGGGATACTAAAGGAAATAACTGGAAGCGAAAAACCCGAAAGACGCATTGCACGCGGAACTAGAATAATCTGCCCCGGTGGACGAAATAAAGGTTTCGGTTCAAAATTCCAAACACCCGAAGAAGGCCGGAGCGTACAACGGCCGAAATATTGTGAACACACCAAAGGTGAGGACAACAGTTCAAACAATGTAAATAGTTTAAATACATATCAAATAAATATAATAATATATCTTCTCCTATGTGCCGTGTCCTTTCAGGACGTAGAAGATCATGGCTTTCCACAAATCTCAGTATCCACAGTATCCCTTGTAACCTTTAATACTTCTTCTCTCATTACACCTCGCAAACCCTGCTCTGCCATCCATTAGCTCAAGATCATCAAGTATGGCATGCGTTGCTTTTCCCTTGTCTCTCTTTTCCTCTATCCTGTGAGTATCAGATTCTCCAAGCCTTTCTTACTCATTACATGTCCCAGAAACTCCAGCTGTCTTTTCCTGATGTAAAGTTTCCTTTTCATTTCCATCTTCTCCAGGCTTACGGCCATATCACGTTGAATACACCGGTTCTCGCTCGATCACCGAAGTTAAGCAACCTTGAGCCTGGTCAATACTTAGATTGGTGAACGCTTGGGAATACCAGGTACTGTAAGCGTTTAGTGACGGATGTGCGTTGTGGTGCAGTGGATATCGGCTCGGAAAGAGAAATCCGTGAGCCGAGTTCGAATTCCAGTTGAATACTCTGCATTCACTTAAGCACTGGTACCCTTGGGAAAGGTATTAATCCGTCCCTTCCCTCCAGTTATGGGTTAAATAATAGGGTAGGACTTGGGGACCCTGCCCTTAAAAACAAATTCCAATGAATCTTGATACCCGAAAAGAAAAAAGTATTACTAGACACAAAACTTATATAAAAACAACAATAAATTGTTGAAAGAAAAAGGTATTACCAGCAATAAATAAATAAAATTTAGTTGGCAATAAATGACCCGCCGAGGTTGATATGACATAAAACAAAACAACCAACCATCCTCTCCAAAACCACATTGTTGCTAACATGTTCGTTCCATGGTATCCTCAGTATCCTCCTGTAAAACCACACTTCGGTTACTTCATGTTTTTCCTTCATCTTTGATGAGATTGTTCAGCATTCGATGCCATATTAAAGGACAGGCATCACACAACAATCTAGTACTCTCTTCTTGGTTTCCAACAATATTTTCCTGTCTTTCCCTATTCTACTCGGCTGGTCCTGGGCATTACGGTAAACTGCATCGGGCAGCAAGATCTCTGACTGGAAGGTTTTGAGGAGCATGGAACCACCTTTTAATTGCTGTTGTTCCCAGGTCTACCCTGACCCGGGGTGGCAGCATCTGTTAGAGTCCCAACCATGGGCAAATAGATAACTCCCAAACTGGGGTCAAAGCACTATGAAAGTATAAAAATACACTTTCATAAAAAATAGACTTTTACAGAAAAATATTCTCAACAAAACATTTTTGGTTACAAAACTAGAAGATATTTTCAGTTTTCTAAAATAAAGAAGAATAACAAAAAAATTTCCATAAAATCTGACTAAATCAACCAACTCACTATAACCGAACATTAAAAGAAATACCTTAAAATCCCACCTTTTTGACATTAAACAGCCCACATGACGTCATATGTGTTATGGACCAGGTTAAAGTCCAAAAAGAACAACACGACCACAAGGGTAGGAATAACAAATATATATTGACAAGAAATAACAATACAAAATGTGGAAGGTGTTAGTATGACTGTCAGTCTGGTTTGGAGTGAACTACTACCAACTCGACCCTCTCTCTTGAGAGGCGTAGTATATATATATATATATATATATAGTGTTAGGAAGAGTTCATTCTGGAGTTACAGGTGACAATATGCCATTAAACAAAACTCAAACTCAAACTCTACTCAGTTTTTGGAACGCGTTCTTGGTTATCCCAATACTCCTTCGGATCTCGGTGTCCTACTTTCCGTCCTCTGTTAGAACAGATACTGGGTCGAAAGCAAAACTGTTTATTATAACAATACATTCTGGTCCATAAATATAAATATATGAAAATAAAAAAATGGAATATTGATAGACCAGAACTTTGGGACCAAGACAACAAGGATGAAGTAAACAATCTAAACTTATTTATAAATGGAACTTTGTCTGTGTGTGTGTGTGTGTGTGTGTGTGTGTGTGTGTGTGTGTGTTTGTGTCTCTGCGCCTCTGTGTCTGTGTGCCCGTAACCTATAGACTCCGAAACGGCTGAACCGATTTTCTTGAAAATTTACACAGTTGTACTATAAGCGTCTGCGAGTGTTCTTAGCTAGGTTTTGTGTCGAGGTACCCCCGATAAATATCGAAAATCGATAATCGAAAAAATCGGGTTACAAAGGGAGTGGTCCGATTTTAATCAAATTTGATACACTCATAGACAAAGACATAAGAAACGATATTCAGAAGTTTCAAGGTTGTAGTTCTTACAATAGTGCAGAAAATCGATAAAATATATATATATATATATATATATATAAGGCAAGATGTTTGTGTGTGTCTGTTTATCTGTCTGTATGTCCTTTATACAAATCTACAATTTTTATCCGATTCTCACCAAACATCACACAAATATTCTTTGGGTTGAGTCTGAGCTCCAGAACCATGGATTAGTTTTAAAGATTTCATTACACCCGAGCAACGCCGGGCTATACTGCTAGTATTGTATAATATTAAGAAGAAAGCTGTAGCGTTGAGAGACAGAATCGTTGTGATAACGGCAACTAAGTCACGGCGTCTACGCCGCCATGATTATCTTGCAGATCTAGCTAAAATTAAAACTGCCTGACAATAATTACAAAGTCGTAAGCTACAAATGGCATTCGTTTATTTTCCGAAACAAGCAACATCTTAAACGGAGTGCCTGAAGTGGTGGGCTTTCAAGTGGTCACTCGAACACCCGTCACATATAATTATTTCACCAGTCTAAATTTACACGCATTGTTCCGTAAGAATCTTGCCCATCCCCCAATTTGTAAGAATTTCTTTTAAGGGTTTGGATTGCACGTACTTGTCTTTTATAGTTTGTAACATATGACGATAGTACGCTTTTAACGAACGGGAACTCCACCATCAAACTAATGTTATTATTTATAGAAGCTGTGATGAGCTAAAACGGACGCGTGCTATTGAGTACCCTAGTTCGGGACGATTTCATTTATTTTCATTGTTGTTTGCAAAAGGATATCTGATTTTAGAATCACGTTTTATTCCTGAATGAATGTATTCAGACAGTGTTTAAAATCAGTTTTAAATGGAAGCCATAAATATTTATACATTCCCACTATGAGATTTAAGTGGTGCAGTGGACTTCGCGTTATGAAAAAAAAAACTTGAAGCAGCTGAAATGTGGTTCTACAGAATGATGCTGCGGATATCGTGGACCGAGCATGTGAGCCATGACGAGGTGTTGGAAAGAATGGAAACGAAAAGGAAATTAATATTGAGCATCAGAAAGAGACAAGTGAAGTTCCTGGGAAGGAAGCTTGGATAACCTGACACTAACAGGCCAGGTTACAGGGAGTGTCAGGAAGAGAGTATGAGAAGGAAGAGAATATTGATATGAGTGGGGTGAACGTAGAAAAAAGCATGAGAGAGAGGATGCAAGTTAGTGAGACAGGAAATGACTATTGACTTTACATTTGAATTGTTGAAGATTGTAGCTGTCGGGAAAGTAAGTAAGCGGAAGGGAATTCCACAAGCGGGAAGTGCGAGAAAAGAAACTGATGGAGTAGAATTTGCGTTTACAATTTATCGGTTTCACAGTAAAAGGGTGGAACCTAGTTGCTAATTTTGTGGCTCGAGGAAATTCATATATAAGGGGGTACCAGTGAGCTAAGTCCATCGGAGCAGAAGCCGTGAAAGTATTTGTAGAAGAGACACAGGGAAGCCACGCTGCGTCGGCGAGAAAGCGCCTGTATCCTAGCTGCCAACTCGAGATCGATCACATTACTGATTCTCCGTTTGATTTGGTCGAGGACACCTAAGTGGATAGCAGGAGGACCTGACCAGATATGGAAGCAATATTCAATGTACGGGCGGATGGTAGATTTTTAAGAATTTATCAAGATTCTTAATAAAGAGAAAGTCGATGGAATATGGTGCATGTGGCAAAATCTTGATCCCAAGTTGCTGAGCTTCTGCAGTGTCATCCTAGCAACATGTAGGCAAATATAAAGCAGAATTTGAAACTAACCAGTGGCAGCTGAATAAGTGAATGTGCATTTCATCCCGTTGCTAGCAGTAAACTTTGGTAGTGATACACTCCTTGGACTCCTGAATATTTTAACGAATAATACTAATGCCGAACCATCAGACTGTCACCATAATCTTATATTTCCAGTTCGGTTTTGATAAGTGTGCCTGAATTTCATCATGATCAAACCTCCTATTCTTTAATTTGCGATTGTTATAATGTATCCACTTCTCATCGCAAGTAACTATACGACCAATTTCCAGCTGATAGACCAATTTTTTCACGTATCTGAGAACAGGTTTATGAAAAATATTGATATGAAATTTATTAAAGGAAACTTTAATCATTACAAATGAGGACGATATTCTTTTTATATTAGAGCACAAAAGGTTTATTCTAAAATCTAAAGTTGGACATTTTATTTTATGAAAGACTTCACTTATGAAGTTGAAGCATCAAAGTGCTTCCGACGCGTCTTTTTGTGCAACCGAAATGGCTAGTAAAAAGGTTGTAAATTTTGTTAGATAATTGTATTAGTTTGTAAAATATGAAGTGCTGTAATTTAGGATTATGAAATGTCTCATTTTGTTCTATTAGGTTGGAAAGAATGTTCTTTACCATTTTTCCTAAGTTCAATTTGAGGGTACTATTTCAATGTTTAGTCTAAAATAACTTCTATTAAAAGTATGTATTTTACCCATTTTAAAATGACTATATATCAAACACCATTTAAATGAGTTCAACAATTTTAAATGAGTTTAGATCAAACCATTTTAAGATAAAGATAGATCAACCCATTTAAAATTATGTTAAATGAAACCATTTTAAAAATTATTTTAGATCAAACTATTTTAAAATGAGTTTAGATCAAACATAATATGAAATTGAGATCAAACAATTTCACAATCGGATAAGATCAAACCAATTACAACTTAGTTTAGATCAAACCAATTAAAACTGAGTTTAAGTCTAACCATTTAAAACGAGCACAGATCATATCATTTTGAAATCAGATTAGATCAAACAAATTAAAAATGAGTTTAAATCTAACCATTTAAAACGAGTTAAAATAAAACCATTTTAAATGAGATTATATAAACCATTTTAAAATAAGTTCAGATCAAAGCATATTAAAATGAGATTAGATCAAACCACCTCAAATGAGATTAGATCGAACTATTTAAAAATGGGTTTATATAAACAATTTAAAAACGGATTCAGATCCAACCATTTTAAAATGAGTTTGGATCAAACTATTCAAAAAGGGGTTAGATGAAAGCATTTTAAAATGAAATTAGATCAACCTATTTAAAAATAAGTTTAGATCAAATCATTTGAAATGAATTTAGATCAAACCAATTAAAAATGACATTAGATTAAACCATTTAAAAATGAGCTTAAATCTTACAATTTGAAAATGAGTTTAGATTAAACCATTTAAAAATGAATTTCGATCAAACAATTTTCCAATAAATGTACTTCAAAGCATTTAAAATTTAGTTTAGACCAAACCACTATAAAATGAGTTTAGATCAAACAATTTAAAAATGTTCAAACCATTTTAAAATAAGTTTAGTTCGTGCTATTTTAAAATGAAATTAGATCAAATCATTTTGAAATAGGTTTTGATCAAACTATCTAAAATAAGTTTAGAGTAAACTATCTTAAAATGAGTTTAGATAAAATCATTTTTAATGAGTTTAGATCAAACTATTTAAAAATGAGTTAACAGTAAACCATTTTAAAATGAGATTTAATCAAACTATTTAAAAATGAAATTAGATCAAACCATTTACAAATGAGTTTAGATCAAAACATTTTAAAATGAGATTAGATCAAAACATTTAAAATCAGTTTAGTCCAAACCATTTTAAAAACAACATTAGATCAAACCAATTAAAATGAGTTTAGATCAAACAATTTAAAAATTGTTTAGAGATGAAACCATTTAAAAATTAGCTTAGATCTAACCAATTAAAAATGAGTTTAGATCATACCATTTCAAAACGAGTTTACATCAAACCATTTCATAATGAGCTTAGATCAAACCAATAAAAATGAGCTTAGATCAAACCAATAAAAATGATATTAGATCAAACCATTTAAAAATGATATTCGATCATACCATTTAAAAATGATATTCGATCATACCATTTAAAAATGATATTCCATCATACCATTTGAAAATGATATTTTAGCAAGCCATTTAAAAATTAGTTTAGATCAAAGAACTTTCATTCTTATGCAAATGCCAAAAAATGGATGGACTCAAATGATTTGCACTTTTCCGACGTGGAATTCAAAAGCTGCTGAAAAGATGGGAGAAATTAGTGGCTAGCTATAGACAATACTTTAGTGACATGATTCGTACGAATTTTTGTAAATAAAACATTCTGTTCATGAAAAATTAGCCACAATCTATTCAAGGTCTTAATATATATGTATCAGTCTGTTTATATCTATCTATCTATCTATCTATCTATCTATCTATCTATCTATCTATTTATCTATCTATCTATCTATCTATCTATCTATCTATCTCATTCTGTTCATATCTATCTATCTATCTATCTAGCTAGCTAGCTAGCTAGCTAGCTAGCTAGCTCACGCTTTCCATAATTATCTTTCAATACCAATCTCTACTGATATCAGATAATTTATATTCTCTTTTTCTCCTTCTCTGTCTCTGTTTGATTTTTTCTTTCTCTGTCTCTCTGTCTCTTATGTTCCACTCGAACTACACGAACACGTTCTGTCAATATTGAGCTACTGCAAACCGTAGTTGAGGAAAATCCTAAGCAAATTGCACAAGAATTAACAAACCAGTTCAACACAAGTCACATTCCGATCATAAAACACTTTCGTGACCTTGGAAAAGGATCTAACCTTGGTCGCCGGACGACTTCTCAGCTGAACTCATGACACCCAGCTGAAAATTTGGCAATGGTGTCGAATGCACATGTAGAATGGAAATGAGTAAATGAAGGGATTACTATTAAACAAATTTCAACAAGGATGGTTTGATTTGTGACTTTCAGAACAATGTGGCCGAAGCCATGCTGTGTAAAAGTGTGAACTACAGGATATTCCAAGCTAATCAAACAGTCACCCTTTGCTACTCGTTGAAAAGTAAACTTGCCCCCCCGCCAACCAAATTTTCTGACTTGAATCATGATGAAATGTGTAATTATATCTGACCGAAACTGAAATACCTAGCACCCACTGAAAAAGAAAAACCAATCCCCAAACCAGAACTACACCCGAAAGATTTTGCTCTATGTTTGGCGGAATATGAAGGGCGTCATTTATAATGGAGCGTTAAATCAAACGAAGCAGTTAATGTGGCGAAGTCTTGTCGTCAATTGGAAGCATTGCACAAAACTTTACAGAAATGTAATCATTACTGGTCTATCCTAACTGCTTGTTTAACTTTGAATGACTTCATGTTGTCTGAGTCGCTCTGGAAAAGATTATTGCGCTAAATATGAAAGATTTGCCCAATCCTTCTTACGCATATGAATGTACTTCATTTAACTACAATCTTTTCAGATCATTGCAACATGATTTGGAGCGGTAACCGCATTGACCTCATCCTCCTTACTCTCATGATCTTGCTTCACCTGCTTATCATCTTTTCAAATCATTGCAACATATTTTAGGTATAAAGAGTTTAATAGTTGTGAAGAGGCCAAACTGATGTTGAGTGTTTCTTTGCATGGAAACCTGAAGCAATTTGGCAAATAGACAGCATTATACTATCGGAAAAGAGGGGAAATAAAATCTTGATTAAATATATTAAGCATCTGATTATTTTTCGTCTCCAACTACAGACTTCATCAATAAATATCGGCGAGTGAATGTGCAGCTTTGCTGTTTTCTCCGAACAGAAAATCAGTATGTAAGAGACATCGTCTTCCCTCTCGGGTGGGTGATTATATATCTTCCTGTAATCGTTGCCCCACGTGGGCACAACTTTTTATATGTTCAGATGCATCTACTGGCATACTCTGAGGTGGGATCTACACTTATTGGATAGGATATTACTTTCCCCGTAAACTCGTTCCGCCTGGCTTTTCTGTCGCTGTACTATATCAACGAAGGCACAGTCTATTTGGCTGTTATATGGTTATAATAAATAAACTATCACCTACCATTGTCCCATAGTATTCAGATAGATAATTTATTATAGACATTTTTTTACTTGTTTTTTTCTATAGACAATATATTTTCAATGGTGCAAAGAAAATAATTTTTGGTCTGTGATCTGTTGTGGAGTCGTTTTTGCACTGAAGGTTATAATCGTGCTATGTCGGTAGCTAATCGACTTAACGTACCTAAAATGTTAGGAACTTGGCAATCTTCCACTGAAAACAGACTCCTTGGTATTCAGCTAATTGCTGACTAATATCAACTGCCTTAGTTCAACTATGCCCAAACTGAAACTAACTAGTAGTTCTACTGAACTCCAATAGCACTATAAAGAACTCTCTAGAACTTCTAAGAACTCCTCCCGTTAACTTCCTGTTAACTCTTATTAATAGAGGAGGGAGAGTCCATTATCTGAGGAATAGGTGTGTTTCCCCATAACAGATCTTAAATCGGAAGTAATCTTTTTTAATAGAAATAATTTATTCAGCATTTGCCGAAATTAATTCTAATTTAAATATACCAAAGTTGAGTAACTGACCGAGAAAATGGAAAATATTTATTTAACACATTTCTTCCTGTGTAACGATTTCATACACCGATCAGAACGAGAAATTGGAGGGCCGAGTTCGAATTCAAGTTTAATTTGTTGCATTCACTTACGCGCAAATACCCTTGCAAAAAATCGAATTTTTCTTCTTAGCTATGCGTTGAATATTAGAATAGATTGGTTTTTATAGCCTTGGTTAGCAACCGCGGAAATTTATAGCAACCTACTGCGGGAAAATCTTCTGCCCAGTCAGACATGTCTCTTTCAAGACATGATCGCCCAAATGTGTGTCACGTTTGGCACTTAAAAGACTGATATAGATAAAAGTATTGAATAACAGGGCAGACTGGGTTCTATAGCGTTTGATTGGCAAGTAGTCTACTGCAGAAATTAATGGCAACTACTGCGGGAAAATCTTCTGCACAGTCAAGCATGTCTCTTTCGCGATATGATCACCTAAGCGTGTAGATATTTACCTCTTCTTCTCCTACTAGGAAGTGGATTCGACACTAGTTCATGGTTTAATGTGGGGAGCCCAAACGCGTACGAACAGGCAAGGCACAAAAATTGCCCAGTACCCGCAACCGCCGGTCTCGCTGGCCCGGTGACGAGCAACGGTCCACCTCTCTGGTGCAATGGGGTAGCGCAACCTCAAGATACTGTTACTCGGGACCAGGCATCTTCCAATATAATTTTTCTCAATTGTATGCCTGTCCTCGGACAGAGATACAACTGAGCCGCACTCTGTCTTCGTTGACAGAGACACAACTGAGAGATGATTTTGATCCCCACGCACCACAAAAAGTGGCAAGTAAGCCTAAGCGTGTATCACGTATGACACTTTACTAACTGCGTAAAGTAACGTTCTTTTCATGGTGCTTTATTAAGAATGTCTCAAAAATTAATGTCTGTTTCAGAGAAATCGTATGGTTTTATTTGAAAAAAAAAAAGCATTGTATTAGGTTGTCCCAAAAGTTCGTAAACACTTGCAAAAAATTGAAATTTTACTCGCCAAGTAATCTAAGATTACCAGAAAACACTTGCAAAAAAATTGAAATTTTACTCGCCAAAACACAAAAATTATTGCTCAAAATAAAGACCATCATTTTCTAAGACTTTCTGCCATCGATCTGCAAGCTTTCGGATCTGGTCAAAGTACCATTCAGCCGGCTTCGAGTCAAAGAATTCTTGACACGCTCCCTCGACTTCATCAAACGAGTCGAATCAGTGACCCTTCAGAAAGTGTTGCATTGAACAGAAAAGGCCGTAATCTGATGGAGCACAGTCAGGACTGTAGGCTAGATGTGGCAAAACCCCAACGCCGTCCAGCTCTTCAAACTTGTCTTTGGTCTTCCTGGCGGTGTGTGGCTTGGCATAGTCCTGCTGCATCAAAGCGCGCTTTCGGTTGATCAGATCTGGTTACTTTTGCTTCAACTTTTCGTAGACCCGCTCAAGTTGCTGACAGTAAAGTTCGGCACTGATGGCACGACCATTTGGAACCAACTTCCACCAAACGCACCACATGACTTTCTTGCCGAATCGATCTTTTGTGGAACCGACGGTGTCTTTTTCCCTTTCTGAACCCATCGCTTGTCTCGATTGTGCTGGACCAGATAGACCCATTTTGCAAGTGTTTACGAACTTTTGGGGCAACCTAATACTAAAGATTTACATCTATTGAACATATTTTTTTTGTTTTTATGTCAACTTTTGAAGTAATTTTTATTGTTCATGTTCATTTAAAGGTGTTCAACAAAAAAGAACATTTGTTTGTAGTTAAAATTTAAAAAAAAAAAACAAAATGTCAAAATGCGAAGAAATTTAAAATGACGTCCAGTAAGGTGCCAACAAACAGGGCTATTCACGAACTGTAAATAAAATTTCAGAAAACTGGATCTTTTCATATTTAAACCCGTTTTTCATAGTTCCGATTACTTCTGGAAATAAATAGTAACATTTGAGACTCGCTGTAGTGTGTTGTGTTTCAGTAGATATCAGTTCAGAATGAGAAATCAGAAACCCGATTTCGAATTCCAGTTAAACTCGTTGCATTCAGATACGCGCAAATACCCTTCGGAAAGATGTTAATCCGTCGCTTCTCCCTTCAGCTATGGGTTAAATAACAGGACAGATTGAGTTCTATAGCGTTGGTTCGCAATCAGTCTACCGCAGAAAATAATCTCAAACTACTGCGGGAAATCTTCTTTCCTGTCAGTCATGTCTCTTTAGAAACATGTTCGCCCAATCGTGTATCACTTATGGCACTTAACTGACTGACTGTATGTGTTGGAGTGAGAAGCAGGCGGATATATAGAAGTAAACGTCGGTTATAATTATGCAATGAGGCGTGTAGAGATTCGAAATTTCTTGCGTATATATTGAATCCATAGCAAAATCTACTGCTAAGAAGGTTGGGTCACTATGTAGATCCAGGATGTTTTTTCCACCTGAATCCATCCTGCATATATACAAGTCAACCATCCGTCGGTGCATGGAGTACTGCTTCCATTTATGGTCAGGTGCCCCTGCCTTTCTCCTCAGTGTTCTTGACAGGCTCCAAAGGAGAGTCTGTAATGTGATAGGTACTGATCTGGCGACTCGACTGCAGCCACTTCCCCATCGTCGAAATGTGGCCTCCCTTTGTCTGTTCTATAAATACTTTCATGGTTTCTGCTCAGACGAACTCAAGTCACTGATGCCTCCTCAACAGGTGTTTACTCGTGCAACCAGACTGGCAACTGGGTCCCACCCATTCACAGTCAGGTTAGCCAAATGCAGACGACAATTCTACTCCTACAGCTTCTTCTCTCGCACTTCCCGCCTGTGGAACTCGCTCCCGTATTCTTGCTTTCCTGACGGCTACAACCTCCAGAAATTTAAATGCAAAGTCAATACTCATCTATTAACCACTGGACTCTAGCTCTCTCCCCACCCCCGTATAACCTTCCCTTTCTCTCCACCTATGTATCTGTCATCGCACCTGCTTTCTCAGCTTTCTATTGTTCCTTTCTAACTAGTTTGTACTCCTCACTCTTTTCTAATTAATCTTTTTACATTTATGTAGCCCCCTGCACATCAGTGGCGTTTCCGCCTTGCTCGGGGTGAAATGATTAAAAAAAAAGTATGACGGATCTAGACGAACAGCTCCGTCGATTTCATTTGATTTCAGAACGTTTTGTTTTCGCTTTTGTTGAAAATTCTAGATAACGAAATGGGTTAGATAGCATGTTTCCTATTTTGTCATTCAATCGATCAACAAAATAGAACTGTATGTATGTTTTTTTCCAATCTCCATTAAACCAAAATACGTCCAGTATTTTTTTTTATGTGTCCCAAAACAAGCAATGTAATTTCTTGAGTCGGGCTATTATTTCATTATTATTCATTATCTAAAAAAAAAAAACAAAAAAAAACAAACAAAAAAAACCCCGGAAAAATAGAAAATATTTAACCGTTCATTTGATCGTTAAAGGAAGCGTCATTTGTTCTCCATTTCTACGGCTTCACGATTTCAAGAGCAAAACTGCTAATCCATCAATATTTTATGTGAAAGAATTACTCAAACAGTTAAGAATTTGAATATCCAAAATGATTCTAGATTGAAAGCAGGGCTTCCTAACCTGGGCGAAATTGCCCACCAGCGGGCGCTTTCAACTGTTGGGTGGGCAATTGAATGAGCAACTGAACAGAAAATGGTAAACGATTGAAATTTTTAGTTAGCGATATAGAAATTGACACAACATGATATCCGAACAAAAATATTCAAAGGAAATATGCTAAAAACTGTAAAAAAAAAAAAAACAAAAAAAAAAACAGGAGGTTAAATCGAAATAACAGTCAAGATATATCTCAGAAAATAATGGCAAGCGTTGTCAACCTGTCACGGCTGTATCGCTACGATACGAGTTACATTACTTAATTCCACCCGCCCAGATTTCACAATTAGAATTAGCCATGACAGTAAGCTATCCCAATTCGTGTTCATTTGATAAAAAGCAAGTTCCACTCATAGAGTTTCTTTAGGAAAGAAACTCCCGTGGCAATGTTTCCCTGACAACTGTAATCTTGATCTCGTTATGTCCAAGTTAACCCGATGTGTTCTCACCATACTTCACATCAATGCGATTCGAAGGGCATGAAGGACTTCGTTGTAGTCAAACCAAACTCAGTCCAGTGAGGTTCTAAGGGACGAAATGTGTCACCGGAGAACCTTTTCACATTTTGACATAGAATTTTTTTTTAATCGTTTCACTCCAAGCAAGGCTGTACTGCTACTGATGCGCAGGGGGCAACATAAGAGTAAAAGTTTAAGAGGAGAGTGAAGAGAATGTCGAACCAGTTACAGGGGATGTTGGAGAAAGGGCAAGAGAAGGATGGGAACGGGTGAGATAAAAAGGAAAAGAACAAGATATACGGGGTGATGTAGAAAGAACTGGAGTCAAGTGGATAAGAGATGGGTACTGACATTGCATTTAAATTCTTGGAGGTTGTAGCCGTCAGGAAAGCAAGTATATGGAAGGGAGTTCCACAGGTGGGAAGTGCGAGAAAAGAAACTGGTGGAGTAGAATTGTCGGCTGCATTTGGTTGATCTAACTGTAAATGGGCGGGACCTTGTTGCCAGTCTAGTTGCTTGAGTAAATTCTTGTGGCAGGGGAACCAGTGACGTAAGTTCGTCTTTCCTTCAAAACTGTTCTCGATATATCAAAATGAATATATAGTTATACCTCCCCACACACACACACATATATATATATATATATGTGTGTGTGTGTGTGTGTGTGTGTGTGTGTGTGTGTGTGTGTGAGAGAGAGAGAGTAACATATACCTGATATAAGAAGAAACTGAAAAAGAAAAAATAGTTATGAACACTCTAAGATAGATAGATAGATAGATAGATAGATAGATAGATAGATAGATAGATAGATAGATAGATTGGAATGCACTGAGATAGAGAGATAGTAATGCACTGAGATAGATAGATGGATAGATAGGTACAGACTGAGATAGATAGATAGATAGATAGATAGATAGATAGATAGATAGATAGATAGATAGATAGCATATTTGACTCATTGATGGAGATTGTACCTATCATTTTTATTACGTCAAGGTCTAGCTCGGATATAATTTCACCAAATCAAAAGAACTCGCCAGTGAAACGAGAAACTGAGAAGCCCTGTTTTAGCTGACCTGACTTACTCAATTATAAACCGGACACTTCGACTTAAAACTGGCACATAAAACTGAGATAGATAGATAGATAGATAGATAGATAGATAGATAGATAGATAGATAGATCTGGTTAGCATATTTGACTCATTGATGGAGATTGTACCTATAAGGTTCATTACATCAAGGCCTAATCGCGCATTCCAGTTGAATTTCTTGCATTCACTTACGCACAAATACCCTTGGGAAAGGTAGTAATCCGTCTCTTACCTCCAGTTATGGGTTAAATAACAGGAAAGATTGGGTTCTATAGCCTTTGCTGACAACCAGTCAACCGCAGAAAGCAGTGGCAACCTACTGCGAAATAATCTTCTGCCCAGTCAGTCATATCTCTTACGAGACATGATCGCCCAAGCGTGTGTCACGTATGGCACTTAACGGACTGACTAGTTCGGATATAATTTCGTCAAATCAAAAGAACTCGCCAGTGAGAAAAGAAACTGAGAAGCCCTGTTTTAGATGACCCGACTTACTCAATTATAAACCGGACACTTCGACTTAAAACTGGCGCAAGACGCATTATTTCCTTTTAATCAAAATAAGTACTTCCCTCGAGAAGCTTTCTTTTATGAAGTGTCTATAGCGTGATAAGCAAGGTCTTACTTATTTTCTCCATTGCGATGTTAAGAAAACTGATCCTTTCTAGTCTTGCCAACCGATTATAGTAAGGTCTCGTGCAGCCTTGTGTTGGTCACAAGTAGAAGGAATTCACGTATGTCATTTTAGAAGGTATTATTTTGGTTTGGAGCCGAACAGTTTGTAAGAAGACTACAATTAGAAACATTAGTCGATACACTCAACGTTTACTGTACCGCTGTTGTTTCTCAACAACGCCATCTTAAGTATGATCTATATATATATATATATATATATATATATATATATATATATCTGTCTGTCTGTCTGTCTCTCTCTATATATGTATATTTGTTTATATCCATCTATCTATCTATCTATCTATCTGTCTGTCTCTCTCTCTCTCTCTCTCTCTCTCTATATATATATATATATATATATATATATATTTGTTTATATCTATCTATCTATCTATCTATCTCTGTTTATCTATCTATCTATCTATATATATATATATATATATATATATATATATTTATATATATCTGTTTATATCTATCTATCTATCTATCTATCTATCTATCTATCTATCTATCTATCTGAGTTCGTCTATCTCAGTCTGTTCATATCTGTCTGCCTATGTATTTCATTCTATTCCTATCTATCTATCTATCTATCTATCTATCTATCTATCTATCTATCTGTCTGTCTGTCTCTCTCTCTCTCTCTCTCTCTATATATATATATATATATATATATATATATATTTGTTTATATCTATCTATCTATCTATCTCTGTTCATCTATCTATCTATCTATCTATCTATATATATATATATATATTTATATATATCTGTTTATATCTATCTATCTATCTATCTGAGTTCGTCTATCTCAGTCTGTTCATATCTGTCTGCCTATGTATTTCAGTCTATTCCTATCTATCTATCTATCTATCTATCTATCTCAGTCTGTTTATATATATATATATATATATATATATATATATATATATATATATTTCAACCTAATAATAACTATCTCGGTCTGCTTATATCTATCTATCTATCTATCTATCTATCTATCTATCTATCTATCTATCTATCTCAGTATGATTATATCTATCTACCTAGCTAGATAAAAAATAATAAAAAATGTCTTCCAACGAAAGAAACTTGATGGTTTTACCAAGGACCATCCTTTCTCGAATCTCGTAGACTGACGCTGCATAATCACCCGCCATGTACTGTCTCAAATAACAGAAACCACATCACTGAAAGGACTTTCAATAGCAGCAAGAACTAAAATAAATATCAGATGTAGCTCAAAGAAAATTAATGATGTAATCAAGATGTTACCGTTTCACGCCTGTTCAAACAAAAGGTTAGTTTGGAAACCCTCATCAATAGTGGAAAGAGCGATAAAAGCAATTGGACTTGAGCAAACTCTTGATCAGGAAAATTGAGCTAAATGCTGATTTTTTCTCATAAAGAAACGGCTACTGTTACTATTACAGATGAGGTTGAACAATAGTAACAAATAGTAGACTTTGATCCCAGAGATTGAATAAAATCGTAACTCGAGTAACACTAGCTGCTCGGTTAATGACTGTCGAATAATTCCCCAAAAGAAGATGGCTAATAATACCATTACCAGTTCCCTTTACGCAGTTAGTCTCAAAAGAACTCACCATCTAAAGGAGGCGATGTGTAAATTGCCACCATTTTATATTTTAATTTCACGCATGCGCGTTGTTTGTTTTTAATTTTGTCGACTGCACAGTACAGTTGGGTCAGTTGGAAATTGTCTGTGAGTAAAAGAGCATGATGACGCAATCCAGAAATTTATAAACGACATGCTGTACTGCTTGAAATTCGCAGCGAAATCGCCAATACAACCATTTCAGAGTGTTTGAATGTCAATATGAGTACACTGCAGAGGATCTGGAAAGAGTTGGATGAGTCTAATGGTGGTTGCGAAGGTGTTTGGAGTGATCACTTGTTGAGGTGACGTTATCTCTTCATTCATCTTCCCACAGGGCCTCAGACTCAACACGGTGGCATGTATCGTGCCTTGAGGAGGTAGTCCTGCCCTGGGTCAAGAGGTGGTTTCTGAAAGACTGGCAACAGGACTCTGCCTCATGACCAAGTCAAGTCTGTTCATGAAAATTTCTGCTACCGCATCATATCTTACATCTCGTCCCATAAAAGAATTGAATATCAGGAGAGATTGGTTTCTCTAGCCTTGGTTGGCAACCTGTCTGTCACAGAGCGAAATAGAAACCTACTGCGGGAAATTTGGGCGATCATGGCTCTCCACGCTTTCCTGTTTTTTGTAGCTCTTTTTACCATCCATCTAAATCCCTGTTCTTCCTTTCATTTAAACAATATAGGTAGATTATTCGCTACTATCGTATCTCTCTCTCTCTCTCTCTCTCTCTCTCTCTCTCTCTTTCTTTCTCTCTCTCTTTCTTTCTTTCTTTCTTTCTCTTTCTCTCTCTCTCTCTTTCTCTTTCTCTCTCTCTCTCTCTTTCTCTCTCTCTCTCTTTCTCTCTCTCTCTCTCTTTCTCTCTCTCTGTTTCTCTCACTGTCCTGCCTTCAGTGTGCCTTGTGAGTGTCAATTCATCAAGCCCCGTGCCTCATCATGTGCCTCAGAGATTTCAAGACTGTGTGTGTGTCTTTCTGATTTTAAGTATAAGAGTTTTTTGTTTCCATTTTCTGTAAAGCTTCGTTATTTCACACATGTTCGGCTCACGGTATTCTCAGCATCTCTCTGTAGAACAACATTTCTTTTGTTACAAATCTCCACTTCTTCTGTGAGAAGATTGCCCAGCATTCTCTGCCTTATAGGAGGATTGATATTACGTAATAATTCAAACTTTTCTCTGTTTGTAACGAAAAGTAATTCATGTTTCGTATTGCTTTGCTTCACTTTCAGACGGCATCTTTCGTTATTTCAGTCGGCCTTCGGATTGCGGTGTCGCATGTTTCATCATCTATTAAAATGATTCCCAATGTAAAATGAAATTACGCTTCAAAAATTGTGGAAAATTCGTTTTTACTTTTTAATATTCCAAAGTTGTATTTTGGCTTATTTTTTGTGTATTTTATCCTTTCATTTATTTATTTATTTATTTATTATGCTCTTGGATAATAAATATTAAATTTATATTGCAAATAATAATATTTGTGTAGAAAATATAATAACGTAAAGCAATCTAGGGAATTCCGTATTTGGCATGTGAAACGTACTAGAAAATAGGGAGAAAAGAAATAGGGAGAAAAGAAACGGAGAAAAATAATCCGGAAACTTTATCTCGTATTGGATCGAACCCAAAATTTAAGCTCTTCGTGCCAGTCATGGGGTCACTCTTTCCTGAAAGTTTCATCCGAATCTATTCAACGGGTCTTGAAATATCTTGACTACGAAGAGACAGACAAACATACAAAAGACCAAACGCAACTGAAAACAATAGGGGAAATAATAATAATAATAATAATAATAATAATAATAATAATAATAATAAACTGCATCTTTGAAGCCACAAAACCAGGCATAAATAAGTCCTTTGAGTAAATGGTATCATGGCCGAGACTAAGAACTACAATTATACCTACTGAGAGCCAAACCCGAAGCAAAAACTAAAATAAAAGGGCTGAAAATACAGACATACAGGCGGATAAACAGACATACACACGCACAAACATCTTGCCTTATATATATATATATATATATATAAATTATCGATTTTCTGCACTATTGTAAGAACTGCAACCTTGAAACTTCTGAATATCGTTTCTTATGTCTTTGTCTATGAATGTATCAAATTTGATTAAAATCGGACCCCTCCTTCTATAAGCCGATTTTTTCGATTATAGATTTTCGATATTTATCGGGGATACCTCGACACAAAACCTAGCTAAGAACACTCACAGACGCTTATAGTACAACTGTGTAAATTTTCAAGAAAATTGATTCAGCCTTTTCGCAGTCTATAGGTAACGGACACACACACACACACACACACACACATACAGACACACAGACAGAGACAAAGTTCCATTTATAAATAATGTTATATTTAGATTCAATTTCCATATCCCTATTTTAGCGAATACAGATACTAGATGAAGAACTCTCGAATACTGGACATCTGAATATAACTCCCTTATTTCATTGGTTGAACTAGTTCTTAATCTTGGTCGACAGTCGTCTTAGAGCTGAGATTTTGAGCAAAATTACCCTTTGGCGGCCAAGTATAAACAAAAAGAAAAATAGAAAAAAAATCAACAATGTCAATCTTTGCAAACAAATACTTATATAGGTTCGGCCGCCACCTGGTTCAACAAGAGGCACGTCCCTCAGACAGGAACCCGTCTGGGAACGAAAAATCTGTCACTGGAACAAATTCTTCCAACAACCCAAATTAAATTACGTCACCAAACCTTGATTCATTCCAACCTTGGACAAAGTGACTCGATGCCAAATCAATTATGAAAAGAAAAAAGAACGAACGAAATTGACTCGTGAGGAGTATCAACAAGTCGACATGCTTTTTCTCCGCATTCGAAATCCACAAAATAACGTCACGGATCAGATATATCAAATATGAAGAACTATGGTAGGAACTGGAATAAGATCCTATCTCAACCCAGACATGTTTGCCAATCTTCGTAGGGATATCGTGCGAAATAAAAGACTCTAAATATCAGATAGAATATAATCTAAACTTATTTATAAATGGAACTTTGTCTGTGTGTGTATGTGTGTGTGCGTGTGTGTGTGTGCGTCTGTTACCTAACGACTTCGAAACGGCTGAACCGATTTTCTTCAAAATTTATACAGTTGTACTATAAGCATCTGCGACTGTTCTTAGCTAGGGTTTGTGTCGAGGTACCCCTAATAAATATCGAAAATCGATAATAGAAAAAATCGGCTTATAGAAGGAGTGGTCTGATTTTAATCAAATTTGATACACTCATGGACAAAGACATAAGAAACGATATTCAGAAGTTTTAAGGTTGCAGTTCTTACAATAGTGCAGAAAAAGATATCATATATAAATAAAAGGAAAGACGTTTGTGTGTGTGCCTGTTTATCTGCCTGTATGTCTGTATTTTTTTCAGCCCTTTTATTTTAGTTTTAGCTTCGGGTTTGGCTCTCAGTAGGTATAATTGTAGTTCTTAGTCTCAGCCATGATACCATTTACTCAGAGGACTTATTTAGCCTTTAAAATTCAATTTAAGAAGAAAAAAATTTATTTGATATCGATAACAAGAAATTAAAATTTGACTTACATCCATTTATTCTTCTTTCAGTCTACGGTTTCGCTTTAACTGGAAACAACTATTTCTTTTTAGTCTTTCGTGCCAACGTCTAAAGAGTCTGAGCTCCAGAACCATGAATTAATTTTAAAGTTTTCATTACATCCTAGCAACGCCGAGCTATACTGCTAGTAATATTGATAAACAAGATAATCCTAGAAAATTGAATGTAAAGAGGTAGAGATCTCAGCACAGTTTGGATAGATTACCGTAAAGCCTTTGATAGGGTGCCACATTCTTGATTCCTCAACGCTTTGAAAACAACCCAAATTATATTACATCAGCAAACCTGGATTAATTCCAACCTTGTACCAAATGATTCGATGCCAAATCAATTATGAAAAAGAAAGCGAAAGGAATGAACTCGCGAAGAATATCAACAAGTCGTGACATGCTTTTTCTCCACACTCGAAAATCCACAAAAAAACATATGAAATATGGTAGGAAATCGAATTATATTCCAACCCAGACTTGTTTAACCAATATCCGTAAGGAACATCGTGCGAAATAAAAGACTCTATCAGACAGAATATAATAATATTGATAAACAAGATAATCCTAGAAAATTGAATTAAAAGAGAATTTGGATAGATTACCGTAAATCCTTTGATAGTCTGCCACACTCTTGATTCTTCAACGCTTTGAAAATGTACAAAGTCTTCTCGTTAGTAGTCAGTCAGTTAAGTGCCAAACGTGATGCACGCGTGGGCGATCATGTCTCGAAAGAGACATGACTGACTAGGCAGAAGATTATCCCGCAGTATATTGCCATTAAGCTTCCTTAAATATAGCATGGAACTGTAGTAAACGGTATTATACCTAAACCACACGAAAGCACTACCATTTTTAATCGTTTGAATATCCGATGATATTCTCTTTCAAAGAGACTCCCTGTCAACCCTTCTGTTTTGTCTCTTTCGCATAAAGTAAACAGTAATAAAAATGGTTACAAAATATACAACAATTATATAATTACTTATTCTACATGGATAACTTTAAACGTTTTGCGAAAGACGACAATGAATTGAAACGTTATCTAAACGCTGTAATATATTCCAGCGATGACGTCGGTATTGACTATGGATTAGATACCTGTGCAAAAGAAACATTCAAGGAAAGAAAAATACCGAAAAACGCTCAATAGATGATGATTTTCTTACAAACATTTGATACACTCATAGTCAAAGACATAAGAAACAATATTCAGAAGTTTCAAGATTGCAGTTCTTACAATAGTGCAGAAAATCGATAATATATATATATATATATATATATATATATATATATATATATATATATAAGACAAGATGTTTGTGTGTGTGTCTGTTTATCTGCCTCTATGTCTGTATTTTTTTCAGTCCTTTTATTTTAGTTTTTGCTTCGGGTTTGGTTCTAAGTAGGTATAATTGTAGTTCTTAGTCTCAGTCATGACACCATTTACAAAGGACTTATTTAGCCTTCAAAATTCAGTTTACGACGAAAAAAACTTATTTGATATCGATACGAGGAAATCAAAATTTGACTTACATCCATTCATTTTTCTTTCAGTCTACGGTTTCGCTTTAACTGGAAACAACTATTTCTTTTTAGTCTTTCGTGCCAACGTCTAAAGAGTCTGAGCTCCAGAACCATGAATTAATTTTAAAGTTTTCATTACACCCGAGCAACGCCGAGCTTTACTGCTAGTAATATTGATAAACAAGATAATCCTAGAGAATTGAATGAAGAGGTAGAAATCTCACCACAGTTTTGATAGATTACCGTAAAGCCTTTGATAGTGTGACACACTTTTAAACCGTTAAGATATCAAAAATAATGGTAGGATGGATAAATTGTTGTCTACATAACGCAAGATAACACGGATATGTCATTTTATCAGATATATTTACCAAAATTACACAAAAATAATATCTAATAATATAATAAAAAATAAATTTATTCAATAAAATCACTATTAGCTTCAACCACGGCTTCAACCATGGCCTCCAGATTTCTTCAGAATCTTCTGCAACTCTTCTGAACAGATTTCTTTTTTAATTCGTGAATTCTGCCATACTTTTTCCTTTCAGCTCATCTTTGGTGTTACAAGGAGTTTTGTTGGTCGCTCGTTCAACTGCTCCCCATACATAATAACCTAGGGGTTGCAGGCTTGGGAGTTAGGTGACCAGATGTAATGGGGGATGTGGTCGCAAAACTTGTCTGACGGCAATGTCTGGGTTCTCCTGATTGTGTGATATGGTACAGAGTCCTTTTGCCATGCATAGTCAACCAGCAACCACCCTTTTGACTCTGGGCAACACTACCTCCTCAAAGCACTTGATAAATGCCTCCGTCTTGAGTCTGAGGCCCTCACCAACAAATTCAAGAGAGGAAAATGACATAATGCCATTTCGGACCTTAGGTCTGTTATTTGAACCCGGAAAGAAATGAGTATTTCTTTTTTAATCGATTCACCCCTAGCAAGGCGGTGCCGCCACTGATGCGCAGGGGGATACATAAGAGAGTAAAAGTTTAGACAGGAGGAGAGTGAAGAGAAAGACGAACCAGTTACAGGGGGTGTCAGAGTAAGGACAAGAGAAGGATGGGAACACAAGTGTGAAGACAGTTGCTAAGGTAGAGAGAAAAGAAAATAACAAGATACATAGGGTGATGTAGAAAGGACTGCAGTCAAGTGGATAAGAGATGGGATGACATTTCATTTAAATTGCTGAAAGTTGTAGCGGTCAGAAAAGAGAGTTCCACAGGTGGGAAGTGCAAGAAAAGAAGCTAATGGAGAAGAATTGTCGGCTGCATTTGGTTGACTTAACTGTAAAAGGGTGTGAACTTGTTGCTAGTTTGGTTGCACGAGTAAATTCTTGTGGAGAGGTCAACAGTGACCTAAGTTCGTCGGAGCAGAAGCCATGAAAATATTTGTAAACGAGACAAAGAGACGCTACATCCCGCCGGTGAGAAAGTGGCTGAAGTCGACCTGCCAGGTCGGGACCAATTACATTACAATTCTCCTTTGGAGCCTGTCGAGGACACTGAGATAAACAGCAAAATAATAATAATAATAATAATAATAATAATAATAATAATGCCGAGTGAGATAATATCAATATTATCACGGAGTTATGTTACATAGATTATGACAAAGAAATGTGTTTAGTCCATCTCATCCCATTCAGTTGTACCAAAGTGCATAAAAATAAAAGCTGAGGCACGCATAAAAACGCGAAGAATACATGAAATCAGGCATGACTGATCATATACATATATAAGGGAAAGATTGGTCATCAGAACCTGCGGAATTAAGTCAAGATAACAAACAGCGAACAGCACTGGCATAAACAATCGCACGTGACTGATAAAGAACGACGAATGTTTCTTCATAAGAGAACGGCTAATATTAACATTATTATCGTCTATCGAGCAAGGCTTATTTATTTATCTGTTGTTTTTGTATACGATGGTGATGTTCTAAGTATGTGCTTTCCGACACACACGGTATTGTCCTTGAATCAACCGAACTCAGTTCATTCCCACTTTTGCCCTTGACAGGATATAAACAAGGACTGGCTTTATTGTCAGCCTCTCACAAAAGATGTTTGACTTCCTGTTATTGACATAACTTATAGAAACCAGATAGTTATTACACCAGGATCTTCCTATCCCAAAACAGCTATTCATTCCCCTCACCAAATTGGGAGAAAAAAGATCTCGACAAATATAATTTCAAAGAATTTTACAAGTTCGTTTTTTAAGAGTGCGTATTGTGTCATATTTTTGTTTGTTTTTTGTCTTTTTTTTTTTTTTTTACTTTTGAGATTTCACAGATTTTCACATGTATACTCAGTTTGGATTTGAAATCTATCTATCTAAACTTATTTATAAATGGAACTTTGTCTGTGTGTGTGTGTGTGTGTGTGTGTGTGTGTGTGTGTGTGTGTGTGTGTGTGTGCCCGTTACCTATATACTCCTAAACGGCTAAACCGATTTTCTTGAAAATTTACACAGTTGTACTATACGCGTCTGCGTGTGTTCTTAGCTAGGTTTTGTGTCGAGGTACCCCCGATAAATATCGATAATCGAAAAAATCGGCTTATAGAAGGAGTGGTCCGATTTTAATCAAATTTCATGCACAAAATAGACAAAAATATAGGAAATGATATTCAGAAGTTTCAAGGTTGCAGTTCTTACAATAGTGCAGAAAAGAGATATAATATATAAATAAAAGGCAAGATGTTTGTGTGTGTGTCTGTTTATCTGCCTGTATGTCTGTATTTTTTTCAGCCCTTTTATTTTCGTTTTTGCTTCGGGTTTGGCTCTCAGTAGGTATAATTGTAGTTCTTAGTCTCAGCCATGATACCATTTACTCAGAGGACATATTTAGCCTTCAAAATTCAGTTTACGATGAAAAAACTTATTTGATATCGATACCAGGAAATCAAAATTTGACTTACATCCATTCATTTTTCTTTCAGTCTACGGTTTCGCTTTAACTGGAAACAACTATTGCTTTTTAGTCTTTCGTGCCAACGTCTAAAGAGTCTGAGCTCCAGGACCATGGATTAGTTTTAAAGCTTTCATTACACCCGAGCAACGCCGGGCTATACTGCTAGTAAGTAATAATCCTCCAGTGTTAGTTGAACACGCAGGGCATTCCTTAAACTGCAGAAAATCCTATTATAACTCTGCCTATCACATCTTTCGTTAGTTCACGAGACCTCTTAAATAATTAACTATTCCGTTGTGATCGCATGGGAAGAGGGGAGAAGACACCACCTAATGAAAGAAAGAAGGGAAGAACGACTTGAAGAGAGAGAAATGGTTTAAGCTAATATAACAGACACTGCATTTTGATCTTAGCCTAACGCCGAAATGCGAGGGCCACTGCCTTAAAATGTCAGAACTGAAGTATATAAATTAATTCTTACTAAGCAATAATTGCGTTTCTTTTATTCCTCATTTATAAGCACTAAACATAAAATTCTATGCTTATTTCACACTCTTATATACTCTATTGGGTCATAAAACACATTAACCTGTCTATTTTGCCCAGTGTTGGAGTATGAGTTGTGTTTAAAATAATTTTTGTTTGATTTCATTATTTTGATAGGAAAACAAAAATATCATTTCATTTTTCCTTGTTTTTTTTGGGTTTTTTTTGTTGAAAATTAAATGCTACTTTGTTTTTTTTGTTGTTTTTTTTTTTTTTTGTTCCCTTTGTCCTTTTTTATTTGTTTTATTATGAAATACACGAGTCTACCTTATTTGATTAATGAAAAGAAAGTTTTAAATTTTACATTGATTTCATTTTGCAACATAGTGGGAATATTTCATAGAGAGAGTAAAGAGAATCATTGTCTGACAATTTGTATACATGTATGACAGGCACCTCCAAAATTAGCCATGTATCTTTTGTATACATGTATGACAGGCACCTCCAAAATTAGCCATGTATATTTTGTATACATGTATGACAGGCACCTCCAAAATTAGCCATGTATATTTTGTATACATGTATGACAGGCACCTCCAAAATTAGCCATATATATTTTGTATACATGTATGACAGGCACCACATCCTAAACAGGGAACAAGGGATGAGCCTCTTAACCTGTTCAATAGACGTGGGTGGAGTGTGAACCGGGCGATAGACAGATCTATCTACTCCAATTGAAAAAAAAAAAGAAACCAAAGTGAGAAGACTGGAAAAGAGAAAGCCGGAAACCACATCGTAAACAGGGAACAAGGGATGAGCCTCTTAACCAGATCAATAGACGTGGGTGGAGTGTGAACCGGACGATAGATAGATCTATCTACTCCAATTGAAAGAAAAAAAGAAACCAAAGTGAGAAGATTGGAAAAGAGAAAGCCGGAAACCACATCGTAAACAGGGAACAAGGGATGAGCCTCTTAACCTGTTCAATAGACGTGGTTGGAGTGTGAACCGGGCGATAAATAGATCTATCTTCTCCAAATACTTTCACGGTTTCTGCTCAGATGAACTTAGCTCACTGGTACCCCACATACATGAATTTACTTGAGCCACAAAATTAGTAACTAGCTCCCACTCTTTTACTGTGAAACCAATAAATTGTAAACACAAATTCTACTCCATTAGCTTCTTTTCTCGCATTTTCCGCCATTTCTTTTCCGCCTGTGGAATTCCCTTGCTTCCGCGACAGCTACAATTTCCAAGAATTTAAATGTAAACTCAATAGTCATCTCCTGTCTCACTTGCACCCCCTCTCTCTCTCTCTCTCTCTCTCTCATGCTCCTTTCTTCGTCCACTCCACTCTCATCAGTATTCTCACCCTTCTCTTACCCTCTTCCTGAGACCCACTGTAACCTGTCACTCTTTCTCATAACTTTCCTCTTATGTAACTCCCTGCTCATCAGTGGAAGTAAAATGCCTTGCTTGGGGCGACACGATTATAAAAAAAACAAAAAAACAGATGAAACAACGCTGGCAAGACAAATCTTTGCATGGCCAATATCCAGAATGTGCTAATAAACCCAATATTGATAAAGTTAATGCTCATCGATTGCTGCGAGCATCTAGATTAAAGTCTGAAATTGAGGGCTTTATTCTTGCAGCTCAAGACTAGATTTTTTTTTAATTAGGAACTTTCAGACAAATATCATACATATTAATTTGGATCCAAAATGCAGATTCTGCAATAAATACCAAGAAACAATAGACGATTTAATGTCAAAATGTTCTGCACTAACACCAAATAAATATAAAAACTCGTTACAATAGAGTGCAATATTTACAATGTAAACAAACACTGTTATAAACATCACCCAGCACCGGTTACAGAAATAGAAGATGTCACCATTCTATTGAATTACACCATCTACACAAACAGAAAATTTGAAGCAAATAGGCCGGACATTATTGTTAATAACCAAAAAGAAAAAAATTGCCTACTAATTGATATGGCTTGTCCAGCGGATTGTATTATAGTGACCAAGGAATTTGAAAAACTGTCAAAATATAAAGACCTGGAAATTGAAATAGAAAAAATGTGGAAATTGAAAACAAGAGTTGTGCCAGTGATAGTAGGTGCACTTGGAATGACAAAAAATGGAACAAAACAACACATTGAAAGAATCCCTGGAAACCCCATCTTAAGAGATATACAAAAAATTGTCTTAATAAGTACAGCCCACACACTAAGGAAAACTTTATCTATGTAATGCTAGGGATGATAGGGAAGATAGAAAAACATGAAATGGAGCCATAACAACACCACGACCTGCCTTAGGTCTCCCCGCAGACTTGGTTGGTAGCGACCTGCCTTAGGTCTCCCCGCAGACTTGGTTGGTAGTGAGACCAAAGCAGAAATCGAAATATGATGAAAAATGACATAATAATAATAATAATAAACAAAAAATAATAAAGAAATTAATGATAAATATTGAGCCCTCATTAAACAGACAACATTATAAAAGATCTACAAATAAATTGCATTCGGATCCACAATTATGTCTACTCAACAGCCTCTAAAATAATTTGCAGCCTAACCATTGCGGCCTATTCAATAACTGCTAAAATAATAAAATAGACTTGGTTACCAATAATGCACCATTGACAAATTATATCAATTATTTCTACTCAATAACCTCTAGAATAATTTCATACATAACAGTTGCTGTTCACAAAATGAGTCATATTTTATATATCAGAAACGGTTTTAGAGGAAAGATGCATGACAAAGTGCTAAAAAGTTTTCGCAAGACGCGTTTCATGTTTTAGGACTTCATCGGACTGTATTTGTTTACGTAAATGAATCCATTCAGTTTTTTTTTACCCTCTTTGTCATACATCTCACTCCTCTCTCCCTACCTGTCTCACTCTTTCTCTCTCTTCTCTCTCTCTTTCTCTCTCTCTATATATATATAGCTGTAGAAATATAGAGGGAGAGAGAGAGTGTGTGTGTGGGGGGGGGGGTTGAATCCTGAATGCATACATTGCTCTACAATTAAGAAACGTTCGACAATGTGTTCTACAATGAAGATTAGCTAGCCACCTTAGTAGACGAGTATCTTCGAATACAAGTTGCCAGCCAGTAATCATATATATATATATATATATATATATATATATATATAAGTAAGGAGGTAAACATATAACGAATAAAAGCCACTATATTATGATAAGCACCTGAACATTGGGGTAATATATGAAACTCAGTGTCGTGCGAAAAACGTACAACTATATATATATACATACAGCTACACTATATATATACGTACAACTATATATATATATATATATATATATATATAGAGAGAGAGAGAGAGAGAGAGAGAGAGTTTACCTCCTTACACACACACACACACACACACACACACACACACACACACACACATATATATATATATATATATATATATATATATATATATATATATATATATGTATGTAAGGAGGTAAACCTTTAACGAATAAAAGCCAGTATGATATGATAAGCACCTAAACTGGACTGACGCACAATGGGATACAGTTCATTTCAGTTATGAGTTCAAGTTTACTATATTTGGCTCTGAGGGCAAAACCTACGTACGCCGTAGAACAGGTGAAAAACCGTCTTCTCAATGTGTCAAGAAAACCGTTAAGTTTGGTGGCGACAGTGTGATAGTGTGGAGAATGATTTCATCTGCAACAGTTGGCCCTATCATTTGAGTACATGGCAATATCACTGCTGAGATTTGCAAAAAGCTTCTTCAGCAGCATGTGGTACTAAGATTACACCATAATCTTTATGAATCTCCTATTTTCATGCAGGACAATGCACCTTGCCACAAGGCTCGGAAGGTTATGGCTTTATTTGAAGAAGGAATCGCCTTAATGAAGTGGCCAGCCCAGAGCCCTGACCTGAATTCAATAGAAAATGTTTGGAAGATAATTGGAGAAAGGACTGTTTGTCTTCAAGTCCATGTTTTTTCTTGCTTCTGTAGAATATGGTGTGATATTGTCGGAGTGTCCTTGTTTGTAATTAGTCGCTTATTCTTCTGTTTCTTTTTGTTTATGATTGGTTGATTTTGATTTTTCTTTATTTTGTTTTTTATTGTGTAGTTGTTTGATTTATGTTTAGTGTATGCGTGGATTGTTTTTCAAACTGGGATTTTTCTAACAGAAAACGGAAAGTGCGACACGGAGATCTGAAGGCTGATTGGCATGGCGAAAGACGCTTTCCAGAATCTGTGTAAAGTATTAAGAGACAGAAAATTTCGCTAGAAACAAATTAGAGAGGACTAGATTGCTATGTGATGTCAGTTCTTCAATATGCCAGTAAATACTGGAGAATTTCATCAAAGATTAAGGAAAAAACTTGAAGTAACTGCTGCGGATATCATGGCTCGAACACGTGAGCAATAATGGGGTTTTGGAAAGGAGGGAAACGAAAAGAAAATTAATACTGAACACTAGGAAAAGACTGCTAAAGTTCTTGGGACATGTAATGAGGAAGGAGGGTTTAGAGAATTTGATAATCACAGGGAAACATAGACGGCGAAAGCAGCGTGTAATATACTTGCTTTTGTTGATTATTTTTCTGTTTAATATTGTGGTTTCGTATTTGTAATTATATTTTTAGTTTTTAGTTTTTCATTTTTTAATTATAATTTTTTTAATATGTATTGTTTGTATGTTTATTTTTGTCTGAACCTGTTAATTAGATTTGTTTGTGTCGCAAAATACGTATCTATTCAATAACTACATTTTCCTATTATCTGTTTTTTTATATATACATATTTTTTACTTTCATGTTTAAAACTGATTGTTGCTGGTTTCTCTTCTAGGTATAATTTGCAACTTTTGCTATTACTGCTATGTGGTGGTGCCTTTTTTATTATTTCCCAATTAATTTTGATGGTAATGTTGTTTTCATATATATTTTGATAACGTTGTGTAATTTTTGTATTTTTCTGTGTTGAATAATGTTTTGTGATTATTGAATCTTTCTTTAAACGATATTTTGTTGCACCTATGTACATGTTTTCGTCTATATTGGTGTTATTTTTTCACTGTCGCTTTGCATATTAAGTTGTTGGTAAGGCATTTATTAAGTGGACAGTTGTCTTTCTTTCAGCAGTTACATTTGTTAGTATTGTCTTGTTGGTTGTGTTGTTGTTATTGATTTTATTAAGTATTTTCTTGTTATATTTGGTTATAATCTTTTCTATATTTTCTCTGCAGCTGATTTGGACTATTTTGTTAATAATTTTTGATAGTTTGTTATGATTTGGGAAATTATTATGTTTAAAAATATTTTTTCTATTTTTGTTTTTATATTATAGTTGTAGGTTGGATTAAACCAGATTATGCTTTTTTTTCTATTGTTTATGTTTGGTTTCTTTATATATATATATAGTTTTATGCTATATTTACGAAAAAACGCTATATTAGCAATTTAGAGTGTATATAAGTATAAATATAGGTTGTTTTGGTTGTTTTGTTTTTGTGGCATATCAACCTTACCGGGTCATTTATTGCCAACTAAATTTTTATCTATTTATTGCTGGTAATACCTTTTTCTTTCAACAATTTATTGTTGTTTTTATATAAGCTTTGTGTCTAGTAATACTTTTTTCTTTTCGAGTATCAAGATTCATTGGGATTTCTTTTTAAAAGCAGGGCCCCCAAGTCCTACTCTGTTATTTAACCCATAACTGGAGGGAAGGGACGGATTAATACCTTTCCCAAGGGTACCAGTGCTTAAGTGAATGTAGGGTATTCAACTGGAATTCGAACTCGGCTCACCGTTTTCTTTTTCCGAGCCGATATTCACTGCACCATAACGCACATCCGTCACTAAACGCTTACAGAATCCTGGTATTCCCAAGCGGCCACCATCTAAGTACTGACCAGGCTCAACGTTGCTTAACTTCGGTGATCGAGCGAGAATTCAACGTGATATGGCAGTAAGCCGTATAAATATAGGTTATTAAAAAATTAAAAAATGTCTTGTCATAAGACATCATAAAAATGCAAATATACGCAAATTTATGCGCTATATTCAATGCATACTTTAGACAATAAACAAATCCTTGACAATTAGGATAAACGATCTCCGAAAAAATTCAAATAGAATAAATAAAAATCTAAATAAATAATTAATTAAATTACTTAGTAATTAAATAATTATTAAAGCAATTAATAAGCAATTAAATAATTATTAAAGCAATTAAATAATTAATTTAATTACGTAGCAATTAAATTACGCAGCAAACAACAATATAAAATAGCTGCAAATAATCGAATTCAAATCCACAATTATCACTATTAGAATAATTTCAAACATGACCGTTACTGCCTCTTCAATAAATGTTAAAATAATAAAACAGACCTCGCTACCCATAATGCAACAAAAGGACAATACAACTAAAATAAACAAATCCAAAAACGTATTTATCACAGTGGACAAAACTGAAAATTTATACGAACTAAACCTCTCCTAAATACAGCAAATTAGATAGACTAGGACAACATGACAAAACCACCAAAAACAAAAGAAGCCGATATCAATAAGGAAGCTAAAACAATCGCCGAAAAATTAAACCAAGATGACCGAATAAATTGCATCGTTAAGGCACAAGAATTTCAGTCAGCCATAGATGATACACGCTTGGGCGATCATATCGCGAAAGGGGCATAACTGACTGTGCAGATGATTCACCCGCAGTAGGTTGCCATTAATTTCTGCGGTAGACTGATTGCCAGCCAGGGTTATGGAACCCAGTTTGTCTTGTAATTTAACTCATAACTGGAGGGAAGAAAATGATTAATGCCTTTCCCAAGGATATTTGCGCGTAAATTAATGCAAAGAATTCAACTGGAATTCGAACTCGGCTCAACGATTTGTCGTTCCGAGCCGATATACATTGCACCACAACGCACCACGATATCAATAAGGAAGATAAAAAAACATCCAAAAAATTAGATCTACACGACTGACTAAATTGCATCGCTAAGGCGCAAGCATTTACCACACTAAAATATGGTCCTGGGCATGACGATAAATTGCATCCGGCAGCAAGGCCTCTGATTGGGAGGTTGTGAGGAGCATGGAACCACCTCTAAATTGCTGTTAATCCCATGTCCACCCTAACCCGGGGTGGTAGCACCTGTTAGGGTCCCAGCTATGGACAAATAGTCAACCCTCCAAACAGGGGTTAAAACACTATGAAAGTCTAAAAAAAGGACTTTTATGAAATATATGCATAAAATTTTTTGAAGGAAAAATATTATCAAGAAAATTTTTTTGAATGAAAAATATTACCAAGAAAACATTTATTTAATGAAAAATTTTACCAACAAAACGTTTTTGAAGGAAAAATGTTACCAACAAAATTACGTCTTTGAAGGAAAAATGTTACCAACAAAAATACGTTTTTGAAGGAAAAATGTTACCAACAAAAATACGTTTTTGAAGGAAAAATGTTACCAACAAAAATAAGTTTTTGAAAGAAAAATATTACCAACAAAAATACGTTTTTGAAGGAAAAATGTTACCAACAAAAATAAGTTTTTGAAAGAAAAATATTACCAACAAAAATACGTTTTTGAAGGAAAAATGTTACGAACAAAAATACGCTTTTGAAATAAAAATGTTACCAACAAAATTACGTTTCTGAAGGAAAAATGTTACGAACAAAAATACGTATTTGAAGCAAAAATGTTACCAACAAAAATACGTTTTAGAAGGAAAAATGTTACCAACAAAAATACGTTTTTGAAGGCACTAATGCTTTGCCATTAAATGGCCCCATTTGATATGCCGTAAAACAAACCAAACCAATCCATACTAAAAGACCACAAAGATTATTTTCAGAACAAACCCAACATACAGACTCATATACCCTTTTAAAAGTGAACGCGGTAAATAAGTAAAACAATACTAGAAAGAATTAATTCTGAGCTAAGGAAGAAATTAGGAGTAAATCAATAGAAAACACAAAAAACTACGATAGAACGGTTCAGCAAACTATAAACAAGCTTAATTTCCAATTTAAACAACGAGATATAAACGAATTCTACCCTTCTCTAAATAGAACCCATGCAAGATAAGGTCATCTCCTCAACCCAAGTTCAAATAAAGATAAATACGAAAGAAATAAAAATCACAAAATGAGTAAATTAATCGATAAAAATGATAAATGCCTCTACAGGAACGAAGGTTTCATAATTTTCTTCTTCATGTGCCATGTCCCTTCTGGACGTAAGTGATCATTGACTTCCACTTACCCCTGTCCATTGTCGCTCTCAATATTTTTACTCTTGGTACTCCGCTCGGCCATCCATTTACATAAGCCTATCAAATATGTCTCGTGCTGCTTTCTCCAATCTCTCTTTCTTTCTATCCGTCCTGTGAGTATTAAATTCACCAGGTCCTCCTTTCTCATTACTTGTCCCAGGAATCTCACCTGTCTCTTCCTAATATATGAGTTTCCTTCTCGTTTCCATCCTCTCCAACACCTCATCGTTGCTCACGTGTTTGGTCCATGGTATCCTCAGCTTCCTTCTGTAGAACCACATTTCTGACACCTCAAGCATCCCCCTCATCATTGGGGTGATCGTCCAACATTCATTGCCATACAGAAAGACAGACATCACATAGCAGTCCAGCATTCTTTTCTCTGTTTCCAATGACATTTTCCTGTCTCTCAGTTCCCAGGTTAGCTTTTGAAATACGTCCTTGGGCATGCCCATGCGTCTTCGGAGGTTAATGTTGCATTTTCTGTCCTCTGTCAGAACGCTTCTCATGTATTTAAATTTAACACAGATATGAGATCAAGTCTCAAATAGGCATCTACGCAGATGACACCACAATATACTCCCGCACCAGTAAGAAACCTGGCATGGCGGACAGACATAATCTCGCTGCTGACCTTGAACGGGATCTACACTCTGTGGTGAATTGAGACAAAAAGTGGATTGTCAACTTCAATGCGTCCAAGACCAAGCTGTTGTCTGTCAACCATCACAGGCAACCTCTCCTGCCTCCCATAAGCATGGACCAAGCGATTCTCCCTGAGTGCAATACACTGCTCCTCCTCGGCCTTGCCCTCTCTTCTGATCTCAAATGGAATCGCTACATCGAATCCATAGCTAAATCCACTGCTAAAAAGGTTGGGTCACTATGTCGATCCAGGACGTTCTTTCCGCCTGAATCCATCCTGCATATATACAAGTCTACCATTCGACCCTGCATGGAGTACTGCTGCCATTTATGGTCAGGCGCCCCTGCCGCTCACCTCAGTGTTCTCGACAGGCTCCAAAGGAGAGTTAGTAACGTGATAGGTGCTGACTTGGCGGCTCGACTACAGCCATTTCCCCACCGACGAAATGTGGCCTCCCTTTGTCTGTTCTATAAATACTTTCATGGCTTCTGCTCAGATGAACTTAAGTCACTGGTGCCTCCTCAACAGGTGTTTACTCGTGCAACCAGAATGGCAACTGGGTCCCACCCATTCACAGTTAGGTTAGCCAAATGCAGACGACAATTCTACTCCTACAGCTTCTTTTCCCGCACTTCCCACCTGTGGAACTCGCTCCCATATTCTTGCTTTCCTGACGGCTACAACCTCCAGAAATTTAAATGCAATGTCAATACTCGCAATTAGTAGTTGGTTGGAAGACGTGTGTGTAGACACTGGTTTATCATCGGGTTTTCTGTGGAGTTTTTTTGTACGGCTTCTTATGTTGAAAGTGAAATCTAGAAAATCTACTTCGTTTCGCTTAGTTTTATGTCTATGTCGAATTCCATATTTTGGAAAATCTTTATGTTTTTCTCGATTTTTTTTAATCATTTCACCCCTGGCAAGGCGTAATGCCACTGATGTGCGGGGGGCTACATAACTGAAAGAAAATTAATTAGAGAAGGGAGAAGAGGATTACAAACCAATTAGAAAGAAGCAATAGAAAGATGAAAAAGCAGGTGTGATGACAGTTGCAAGGGGGGAGAGAAAGGGAAGGATATACGGGGTGGGGAAGGGCTAGAGTCAAGTGGTTAGTAGATGAGTATTGACATTGCATTTAAATTTCTGGAGGTTGTAGCCGTCAGGAAAGCAAGAATATGGGAGCGAGTTCCACAGGTGGGAAGTGCGGGAAAAGAAGCTGTAGGAGTAGAATTGTCGTCTGCATTTGGCTAACCTAACTGTGAATGGGTGGGACCCAGTTGCCATTCTGGTTGCACGAGTAAACACCTGTTGAGGAGGCACCAGTGACTTAAGTTCATCTGAGCAGAAGTTCAAACTCCTCCCCGAAATTTTGAACAGTAGTAACGGCTTATCTCATGTTTTCTGTTTAGGATTTGGTTTCCGGTTCCTTCTAAAGTTTTTTTTTATTTTCCTTGTCTTCCATATCATGTGGTCACTTTCATTTAAGTAACATTATCGCATTGCTTAGAATAGAGCCCCTTACTCATTAACCCTCTACCTCGAGTGGTTCTTGGGCCGTGTAGAAGTTTAACGTCATTGTTAAAATTTTTAAAACAATTTTAATGCTTACTGAGTGTTACTTGTATCATTTGTTGGAGATGAATTATCATTTCGTTTCTAAAGGTGAGATTGGCTTACCCAGTGTAAGCTTCGTTAAGTCTTTTATATTTAATCGCATATATTAACTTTTTTTATGAACAGGTGAAATGATTTAATTTGAAGTGTGTCGCGTTAAGAAAGCACTTGATCATGCAAAAAATCTAAAACTATAATAAAAATATGCACTATCTTGTTTTGAATCTTTGAAATACATACATACATACATATATATATTTATTATAAATTATATTTTAGAAAATGTACAGACTTTTATTTATATATATCCACTACAAATCGTACATTTGTTTCGACATTGAAACTACAATGTCTCATCAGGCGGTGTGGACAGGAATGGAAAGCCTCTTTTCTTATATTTGGTCAGTTGTGTGTGGGATGTTGGTGAGGGTTAGTGATAAGGGAATAAGTCTTGTGGATTGACCGTTAGAGTTTTGAAGAAAGTGGTGTGGGTAGTGAAGATGGTTGATTAATGGGTGTCTGTTGATTTTTTTAGACAGATTTAACATTAGCAGTTAGAATGTAAGTTTTTATTATCTCGCAACTAGACTATATCCTTTGGATTTCTTAGAGAAGCAGGTAAGCTAGGTATATACATACATATATATTTCTTAGAGGATCAGGTAAGGTATATATATATATATATATATATATATATAGATAGATAGATATATATATAGATATATATATCACTAAAGAAACTCATTTAATATCACGGGCCATTAATTTCATTCATTACACTCATTTATTTAATGTGTTGGTGAAAGTTAAAATAAAATTCGATCCGATTTTGATTTTTTTTGGTGGGGGGTTAAATTACATTTTCTGTTTTTAACGACTTTTAAATAATTTTCTTAAATGTTTCTAAAGTATATTCCGTTCAGATCGTAAAACTTTCTATTACTTTCAAACGAGTTTTATTAAGTTTGCTAAATATCGAATTTTTTTTTTTTAATCATGTCACCCCGATGAAGGCGGTAACGCCACTGATGTGCAGGGGGCTACATAGGTTTGAAAAGATTGGAAAAGAGAAAACTGGAAACCGCATCCTAAACAGGAAACAAGGGATGAGACTCTTCACCTGTTCAATAGACGTGGGTGGAGTGTGAACCAGGCGATAGTTTAGTCTATCTACTCCAATTGAAAAAAAGAAAAAAAGAAAAGAGTGAAAAGAGTGGAAAAGAGAAAGCCGGAAACCACATCCTAAACATGGAACAAGGGATGAGCCTCTTCACCTGTTCAATAGACGTGGGTAGCGTGTGAACCGGGTGATAGTTTAGTCTATCTACTCCAATTAAATTCAGAAAAGAAAACAGATAAGCGACATTTTTTTACGAACAGTCTAATGAACGCCTTTGAAATAGAATACAAGCCGAATAACTCTGTTTAGTCAGTTACATTTCATATTATTCTTTTTCTATATTGTCTTCTTAGCCTTATATTTATTTTTTATTATCCCATGTTTAACGTTTATCCTCATGAATATTGGATTCGTTTTACTATCTCGGTGTTGATAGGTATGCAGGCGCATCTTATGTCGAATGGCGCGGATTGGTATCCGTGAGACGGGAAAGAAACTCGGTGAACAAAGATCGAATTTCGGTGAAAGGAGATGTATTTTTAAATCATACACACTGAGTTCTCTTCTTGCACCCTTTACACTATCTCTCTATCTCTGTCTTTCAGTCTTTCTTCCCTCAGATATCAAAGCAAAATGTCTCATTCCTGGCATGTCCCGGCATGTCCCGGCGAGAGACAGAAAATAGAATCCTGGCTATTATAATACAGACCGTTGTGTATTTAATTGCATATATACATTTCCCTTCTGTTACGTTCAGATATATATATATATATATATATAGAGAGAGAGAGAGAGAGAGAAAGACAGAGAGAGAGAGAGCAGTGAAAGAGGCTCATATTTGCTTTCTCATCAAGCATACATCAATTCAGTAATGAATTAGAACACTCTGGCTATTTGGCGTGTATACACGCTAAAAAGTCTGCATTCTTCTACCGAGCGCACATAGCTTAGAGGTAAAAAAGCCGACTGATGCCAATTCGGTCGGGTTTCAAACCTGGGTTAAAAGCAATCGTAGTTTAACCGTACTGATGAGCTGTGATACAGCGAAACATCTATCTGCGGATGACTATATATACTAGCATCATAGCCCGGTGTTGCCCGCTCAACTCAGAACATATTAGTAGTAGGAGAAAAAATGTATTTTTTTGCGTAAACGTGATTTGATATTTTGTCTGACATTGTAAACAACATTGCTTTTGTTTTTGTTTCAAAATTACGGGGGAAAATGTTTACATTTTTTGTTGACTAAATGAATTTCACATAAAAATAAAAATTATTTATTTTGTTTTACTGAAATCAGAAATATAAAAACTATTACGCTCTCAGTTCAGAAATTTTCGGAGAATATTTAAAAATGTAGACAATTAATTTTAGAGGAAAAAATTGCAATAATGTCACACGAATTAAGGACAGTTGATTTCCTGCATGAAATATTTAGTGAAAAAAAAAAAGCTTTACTCATTTTTTTCTAAATTATGAAATATTAAATCTGAAAAAAGAGAGAGAGAGAGAGATTAGCAAGACAGTGTCGGCTCAGTTCATTATCGAGACAATTACGAGGTAGGCACACGTGAAAATTAAAATTGAAATATGGAAAAGAACCTGATATAACTTGGAGCATAGTGAATATAGCCAAACCATACAATGGTGGTAACGCTTGCAGATTGTGCCAGGAGAAAAAATAGCTATTATGTTGTTCCCAGAAAGAAACAAAAATACAAAATGTATGATCAGACATTATGTCCAAGCGTGATCATACCCATAAATACTTACTAGGACCAAACAAACATAGATGAATGTGTTCTAAGACCATTAAATTACTCCTCCTTAATTTTTAAAATATTTCTGTTCTTTGAAAATTCCAGTTGAACGTTCGTAAAAAAATTCATGTTCGAGCATATATATATATATATATATATATATATATATATATATATATCCTATTCGGTCGGGTTTTAATTCTCGGTAAAAGCAATCGGATGTCTAACCGTACTGATGAGCTGTGATACAGCGAAACAAATCTGTCTGCGGATGACTATTTACGCTCTCACACCCTGATTGAGCACTCTGGAAGAATGGTAGACTTTGAAAAAACAGTAGCTACTGTAGCATCTACACTCATTCAGTAATGAATTAGAGCACTCTAACTACTTGCGCATGATACATCATACGCTAAAAGTCAGCCTCCTTCTACCGAGCGCTCATAACTAAGAGGTAGAATCGCCGACTGACGACAATTCGATGTCTAACCGTACTGATGAGCTTTGATACAGCGAAACAGATCTCTCTGCGGATGACTATATATTAATTTCCTACCTGTCCCTCGGAGTTTTTTTTCTTATGTCTTAATGTAAGATACTCAATAGTAGGTACATCAATATATATGTTGCCGTCATTTTAGACCCATATCGATATAAATATTTTGCCGTCATTTTTTTTTTTCGGTACGGGCCTATTTGTAGATGAATAAAAACTTGACAACCACTCCTCAATACCTATGTTATGTTCCCAGATAGTAATAGTAGTAGCCAAATGTGTTATCCCTATAATCACCAGTGACAGGGACCAATCAAATATCAACGAAATTTACACCATTCTTCCAAATTACATAATGACGAGAGCACTTCACAGGTTTCTCAAATATATGTCAACAATTCATTGAGTCAGCTAAGTGCCATACGTGATACACGCTTGGGAGATCATGTCTCTTTCGGTCTAAGAGTGGCTAGTCAGAAGATTTTCTTTGTGATAGACTGGTTGCCAACCAAGGCTATAAAATCCAATCTGTCCTGCTATTTAACCCGTAGTTGGTGAGAAAAGAGATGGATTCATACCTTTCCTAAAGTATTTATGCGAAAGTGAATGCATCGAAACTGGAATTCGAACTCGGCTCTATCGATTTCCCATTGCAAGCTGATATATATTACACCACAACGCAGAATTCATTAACATGGTTTATCTTTGAAAAGATGGGGGAACTGAGATCTTTACAGTTTTTGACTTAATGTTTTTTCTACCAACCAAGGTTAAAGAGCCAAGTTTGCTTTATTATTTTACATAGCAGTGAAAGAGGTTGATATCTGTCATCTCATCAAGCATATATATATATATATATATATATATGTGTGTGTGTGTGTGTGTGTGTGTGTGTGTGTGTGTGTGTGAAATGATTTGTTTAAAATTTATTTTTGATCGATACTCGTATTTAAGTCGATATTCTGTTTATAATCAAACATTATTATATATTTACTTCTACCGGCCTGATAAATTTTTGTTACGAAATTGTGTCATTCGGCAGGATTCGAACCCGCGACTCCTAACCACATAAGGGAAGACACCAATTGATCTAGCGCGTCTTAGACTTCTCGAATACGAATGACCATTTTATATATATATATATATATATATATATATATATATATATATATATATATAAAATGATTTGTTTGAACTTTATTTTTGATCGATACTCGTATTTAAGTAGATATTCTGTTTATAATCAAACAGTATTATATATTTATTTCTACCGGCCTGATTATTTACGATAAATTTTTGTTACGAAAATGTGTGTCATTCGGCAGGATTCAAACCTGCGACCCCTATCCACACACACACACACACACACACACAAATATATATATATTTTTTTTCTAAACATATACTGTTAAATATAAGAGACAATGAATGTCTATTATGTTTAATCATGAGCCATTCTAAACGTCGTATTTTGGCTTTAATTTCAGTTGAAAATGAAGACAAAAATTCTCCAACATTTGGATAATTTTTTATTAAGTTACATCTACGCTTTCGGTTCACATGAATCATCTTCAGAGAGGCTATTAAGACAGTAACACAATAACATCCACCATCATCGACGATTTCATTTTGTGTTGAGAATTTTTGTCTTTATTTTCAAGTGAAATTAAAGCCAAAATACGACATTTAGAACGGCTCATGATTAAACATAATAGACATTCATTGTCTCTTATATTTAACAGTATATGTTTAAAAAATTATTTGCTGTCCCGATACACTATATATATATATATATATATATATATATATATATATATAGTATTTACGCTCTCACACCCTGATTGAGCACTCTGGAAGAGTGGGAGACTTTGTAAACAGTAGCTACCCCGGCATATACGCATCGCTTATTCGATAATGAATTGGAAGCACGAAAGCTATTGGGCGTGTTTATACGCGCTAAAATGCCTGCCTGCCTTCTGCCGGACGCTCGTGGCCTAGGGGTAGAATCGCCGGCTGACGCCGACTCACTTGGGTTTCAATCCTGGGTTAGGAAGCGAACGGAGTCTTAAGCCGTACTGATGGGCTGTAATGCAGCGAAATGGATCTGTCTGCGGATTACTATAGTATATGTAGGTATATATATCTTCAAGCGATTTCCCTTAACTGATTTTTTTAGCGTCTTCATTTTCATTTAGTAATTTTTAAAAATTGCTAAATCAAAGATTCGAAATAATGACCAGATATAATCACACCAAAAAGTACATATTAGGATCTCACAAACCTGGATAAAGTTTATAAGATACTTAAGTAACGCCTCCCTAATTTTGAAATATCGGTTGTTTAAAACTTCCAGTTACGCGTTCGTAAAAAACCTCTGTTCTACATTTGAAAACGTTGGAAAATCAATTATTATAAATTGCCTGGAGATACCGTAAGGTTGAAAACTAGGTTGCTGAAATAACTCGTTTTTCTACATAATCTAAACGGAATAGTCCATTATTTATGATATTTTGGCAGGAGACGTTAGACACTTCTATCTTCCCTTCCCCTTTTTTTTTCTAGTTAAAACCAGGTAGTGTCTTCTCCCTCTTTCCACGCAATCAAAATGGAATAGTCCATCAGTTATGATGTATTGGTAGTGTGTAACAGTCAAGCGAACTAATGAAGAGAAGGAGAAATATACTTATAATTGTATGATGAATTACATTTCATAATTCATCAAAGGCTTTCTATTGATCTTATTTCTAGAACTTACTCTGCTTCCCACGTTATTTTTGCGAATCTAGACAATTATTTTTACCTCTTTAATGCTGTGTCTTTACACTTAATGTAAGATTATAGTTACCAAATCTATTTTCATGCAAATGCACAAAAGTGAAAAAAAAAAAACACAATCCATTACTTCTTTAGAAATTGCTTTGTTTACATTAGAATACGAAACTAAGCAGAGATAAGTGTTTCGAGAGCTTGAGGAAGGTTTGCCTTTAAAAGTGACTATTGAAATTTGCTTGATCCTCCAAGCACTTCGACGTAGAGACGAGGTATAGAACGTCGGACTTAACGACGGTTTTCCCTGCCCTGTTGCTCGCAGATTCGAATATGAGAGAAAGCATTTTTTTTTTAATAAGATTCCTTGAATATTCAGGCCTGCAAACATAATAAACGGAACATCTACCCAAATACAAGTATCCATTAAAATAACGTTTATTTTTTTAATTATATGTATGTATATTTGTGTGTGTGTGTGTGTGTGTGTGTGTGTGTGTGTGTGTGTGTGTGTGTGTGTGTGTGTGTGTGTGTGTGTGTGTGAAAGAATAACATAACAGCTAACAAAATTACTGAATGAAAGCACAGAAATTATGACTAAGTGTAACCATGCAACAAAATAACTATTAGGTTCATACAACCATGGATGAAAACGTTATAATTTCTTCTAATTTTTAAGAATTGCGCGTTCAAAAATTACCCTGAAGACAGTAGAAACCTAAGTCACGTAATAACTCGTTTACAAATAAAAAAAAAGATTAAAAAATTCTGCAATATAATTGTATTGAACACTTTTTAATAGAACTGTGTACTTGTCTAATTTTATTATGACCTAAAACTAAGTAATTAAATAATCAATATATATATATATATATATATATATATATATATATATATATATATATATATATATATATTATTTTAATTCAGATACTTCAATCCAAGGGAAAAAAGCAGGAAGGTAAATTCCAAAAACCCGATCCTAATTAATATTAAAAATTTTATTTTAATATTAAAAAATGATACAGGAAGAGAGCTCCATGTAATAAAATATTACAGAGCAAATATAAATTAAAAAAATATTACAGAGCAAATATAAATTAAAAAAGAATTTTTCTGTTGCTGAGGTGATGTGTTATTCCCCGTGGGGATCTTCATATCGAAATGGCCATTCAACATCACTGAATTAATCCTTTTTTAATACATATACATATATATATATATATATCCACCATTAGCGACGATTTTGTCTTGTGTTGACATAAAACTAACAACGTTAACAGTTATCAAAAATAGCAAACGCTGTTCGGAATTTGCAATGTGGTTCTATGACGTCACACCACGTGAGAGCTCGAAATGATAACAGAACCGTATATTTAAATGCAATGTAATGTGCTATGACCAGATTTAAACGTGATTTTATTAAGTATGGGTTGTTTGTATTTAATGTAGATGGCCTCCAATATCTGAAGGTTCTTTTTACTGTGTGCATGAGTGAAGATTATTGTATTGTTGACTAAAATCTGTCTGATATTATCTAAATGATTATGTTTTTCTGAGATATCTTGTTTAATTGTACTCTGATCCTTCTATTTTCATTTACAATCATTCTCTTGGCAATAAATATTAAAAAATAGCATGAAATACATCATTTTTTAAAACACTAGGGTGGCCTAATAATTATGGCCGGCGGTATATATATATATATATATATATATGTGTGTGTGTGTGTGTGTGTGTGTGTGTGTGTGTGTGTGTGTGTGTGTGTGTCGTACCGATTTGGCAGGATAAAAGGAAATAAATAAAAAAATAGCGAATATATCTGTTTGTCATGTTTGCATACGGAAAACAGCCTTGAGACAGTTGCAACAGGTCTTCAAGAGTTAGATATTTCTAATTGGTGATATTGGTGATATCCACTATCAGGAGGAAAATTTACGATTTCGAACAAAATTTAATTTATTTACTAGCAGTTTAGTCCTGTTTCACTCGGGTAGTTTAATAAATAATAAGATTTAAAAAAAAATGCGATGAATTAGCATAGCAGCGTCCACCCTAGTCACTTTTATAGTTATAGATAACAATGTAGAATGTCTGTATTGGATTAGGGTGGGAGGGGGAGGGGCAACATATATATAGATTTTTTTTTTAATCATTTCACCCTGAGCAAGGCGGAAATGCCACTGATGTGTAGGGGGCTACATAAATGTAAAAAGATTAATTAGAAAAGAGTGAGGAGTACAAACTAGTTAGAAAGGAACAATAGAAAGCAGGTGCGATGACAGATACATAGGTGGAGAGAAAGGGAAGGTTATACCGGGGTGGGGAGAGAGATAGAGTCCAGTGATAGATAATATAAAGTGGTGTGATCGATTCTATATTATAATCAATACATAAACTGATCCCTGACTTTGTGGGGTTATAATATATGTTTTTCTATCCCTAAATTTGGCTTCTGCGCAATTCCCGTTGAGCTAGACCGCAAAATGCTGACGCAAATTCGAATCTATCAAACAAACAAATACTTACACAACATCCAACCTCGTCACTTTTATAGATATAGATTTATTTATTTATTTATTTATTTATTTGTTTATTTCACCAGGTAAAGAAAAAAATTGCGCCAAGTTTCAACGTATTTCCATATCACATTGAAACACTAGTTCCTGTATAATCACTAAAGTTGAACAAAGTCGTGTTTGGGCACTATCTAAGTTAGTGTCACGTGATACTATATGGATGTGCAGTTGGTAACGGCTCAGAATTTATGATCGGAGAGCCGAGTTTCAATTTGAGCGTTATATTCACTTGCCCAACAAAAATAATTTATGGATTTAAATTTCCTGAAAACGATTGATAAGCCATATGAAAAAAAAACAAAAAAGAAACATATCAATCAATCATTCTAACTTTAGGTGGCAGCCAGTCTTAACTAAAAAAGAAATAATAGAAAAACAGTCCTCTATTATTCGAAAGAAGTTAATGCAAACCCTACATAATAAAAAAAAAACAAGGAATAAGGAATCTTTGAAGAAGTCAAATGGGAACCACTCCACTATCTTTCCCAAGAAGTCATGGTAATTCATAGATAATAAACAAAAAGGAAAATGTGGAGAAGGCAACTAGAAATTACTCAACTATTTTTCCCAAAAGGTCATGGCAACTCATAGATAATAAAGAAAAAGGAATCTGTGGAGAAGGCAACTGGAAGCCACTCCACTATCTTTCCTAAGAAGTCAAGGCAATTCATAGACAATAAAGAAAAAGGAATCTGTGTAGAAGGCAACTGGAAACCACTCCTCTATCTTTCCTAAGAAATCATGGCAATTCATAGACAATCAAGAAAAATGAACCTGTGAAGAATGTATCTGGACACCACTCCACCATTTTTCCCGAGAAGCCATGGTGAATCATAGATAATAAAGAAAAGAGAATCTGTGGAGAGTCATAATCACCGTCATCTACCAGTCATACGTTAAAAGCCTAAAAGCAGGGTTGATTGGTCACTCGAGGCTTGGATGGAAGTCTCAATAAGAGATGGATTAATCTGAATTAAAAGCCGTGCAGAAAGTAATGGGAAAATGTTTCCACGGGAAGTCTTGTCAATTTTAGCTACTAAAGAGAAAAGGAATCTGCGATAAGCCATGTTTCCCTAAATCCTGATGGAAGGGACATGCTATTTAAAAAAGAATAACACGCGTTGTTCTCCTCATAACATATCCGGAATAAATTGTTTTAATTTTTAATTTCGGATCTGAAACTTTTTTTATTCTTTCTTGTTTCATTCGTTTGCCTTTGGTGACAAGGTCTTATGTTACTTTCCAAATAAAGGGACCATTTTGACAACAAAAAGGTGCATTGTTTCAAATAATTAAATGCGGGAATACGAGGCGGCGTTTACGTGATAAGAAGGGAATTAAAACAACATTTTCAAGAAGTGAAGCATATTTAGCAAAGACGAGTTCAATGGAATATATAATGACATTTTTTTTTTTTGTTCTCTGATATAAACCAAGAAATAAGTGAATTAAATAACTTCCTGGCGACTTAAATCAATTCTGAGAATCTTTCACTCCAAACGTTTAACAAAAATAACACAAAACAAATGCGAACTTTTTTTATTATCTTTTTGTCGTCTACTTTCTTTCTTTGTCGCTTTCTTTCTTTTTCTCTGTCTTTCTATCTTTCTTCCTTCATTACTTTCCTTTTTACTTTCTTTCGTTCTTTCTTCTTTGCTTCCTTCTTTCTTTCCCTCCTTCCTTCCTTTCCTTATTTCTTTCTTCTTTCCGTCATTCGTTTCTTTCTTCTACTCTTTCTCTGTTTCTTTATTTCTTTTTTTCTGTTTTCTGCCTTCATACTTTCATTTCTTTCTTTCTTTTCTTTCTTCCTTTCTTTCTTTTCTTTCTTCCTTCCTTTCTTCCTATTTTTCCCCTTTCCTTCATTCCTTCCTTCCTTTCTTCCTTTCTTCCTTCCTTCCTTCCTTCCTTCGTTTCTCCTTTCCATTCTTTCTTCCTTCGTTTCTCCTTTCCATTCTTTCTTTCTTTCTTTCTTTCTTTCTGTTACTTTCTTTCTCTTTTTTTATTCCTTCCTACCTTTCTTTCTTTTTCCTTTTTCTTTCTCTTTTTTCTTCTTTCACCCACCTTCCTTGCTTTCTTTATCTTTTCTTTCTTTTTTCCTTTCTTTTAACGGCTTAGTCCTGTGTGAGAAATATTAAGAAAGGTTTCTTTTTTTACGTCAAAGTTACACAACAAACTAAAAAAAAATAACAAAGACGAAAAATACAGACAGAATAATCTTGTATCATGTAGGACAACTCGAAGACTTTTTCTTTTTCACTTTTTTTTATTAGTTCTCGTGGCTAAAAAACGGATTGTTAGGTTTGAACTGCATTGGTGGTCGTCTAGAAGGCGCCATCAAGTTACCAGTTTATTTTTGATCAAAAATAAAAGATTCTTATCACTCATAAATGGAACTGCCACCTACAAAGAACAAAACCTAAAAGTAGATTACAAACATTATCCGTGATATAAATAAGACAACGAATATCGGTGAAAAGGCAATGATATCTGCTCTGGTGTATTTCAAATAGAAATTATACTGATTGAATTCTCAACGTTCTGAGAGTTTTCAAAAATTATCATTTTTTTATCCATTTTTAACAGCTTGACATGTTTGTAAATATAAATTAATTGTCGGTTTTAAAAATCTTGCAAAAATAAAACATACATCTCTGACACGTTATTTTTAGAAAATTAACAAATTTAAAGTTAAATTAATCTGATTTCAAACAAATATTACTTGTTTATAGCAAGAAATTTAGAATAAAAGTATTATTTAATCATGGAAGTTTAACTTTCTGACCTGTGAAGTGATTGATGACAGCCATATGTGATGAGAGCCAGCCAGACGTTGTTTAATTATTTTAAAGATCTTGGTGCGCAAAGATTTGTATTAAGTTTTTCAGTTTTCTATTAGTAAATATAGTTTTCACATTAACTTATTAACCTAATGCAGACAGTGATTGGAAGAAATTTTAAAAGATTGTTTAATCTTTAAAAATTTTCATGATTAAAAAATAAAACGGGAAACAATTCTTGTAAAAATTCATTATTTATCTACAAAATGTTTTTTCTTTAAATTCATATGCTGAATATATGTCAATCATAAAAGCAATCAAAATCTTACTTAAATAAAAAAAATAAACATGCTGTAGTTTTATTGTATTTTTTATTTCACTATTCGGAGCAGATTTTAGGAATATATATATATATATATATATATATATATATATATATATATATATATATATATATATATGTTTATATATATATCCGAGTGAATAAGGAACGAAGAAAAAAAAATTTTACAACGTCTAAAACATTAATTTAAAAGAGTGCTCGATATATAATATATAGAGCTGTGAATATTTATTATAAATTATTCATGTGGAGCCAAAAGTGGGTCCACGGAAATATAACACGGGACACGAGGTATAGGTAAAAGAAAGATATATTAACAGAAAAGGTTACAGAGAAGAAGGTACAGTAAGCAGAGCATACGAATCCAGTATAGTCCTTGGTAGTCGACTGTGGTCATGCGCACAATGCTACTGACTGTCAATATTTATTTGCAAAAAATACAAATTATGACACAAGGCCGAAAAGTGGCGGGTAGAAGGTGGTACTCACTTAACTATCCTATACCTAGCTAAACACTATCACGACCCAATCACACATTACAATTTACACATTCACCACAAGAACGCATCCATCAACTCCCAATCCTTCATACACCACAATACCACTTTACAAGGGTTACCTAAAAAAGGGAGAAAACCCATGGCAATAAAAATGGATTTATATACAATATAATATATAATTTAAAAATTTAATAAAAGATGAAATGATGGGAGGGGGATGAACCCAAAAACAAACTAAAAATACATTTTTTTTTAAAATAAAATAATAAACAATGTCAGTAAGACCCGTCCATCCTAGAAAAAGAGTGGCCGCTGTATTCCGCCAAACGGCGAAATCAAGCAGCACACTCGCTAAAGAAATTGGGGTAGGGGTAAAATAATTAATGGAATGGGACAATCAAAGGCTGTACCAGCCGAGATAAAAGGAGGTCAAAACAAACTGGGGAGGTTGGGAATCTCGACTTGGATAATAGCTAAATAGAAAGCCGGGTACAGGCTAGGAACACATTAATTCACATTAACTAGGTACACAAAAGAAAGCTACCTTAACCAGGGGAGGGTTCCAAAGGAATGTAACGAGCAGATCTAAAAGAAAATCAAGGCTAGCCCCGTTCACGCGAACCAGGCTTGCCACATTTACCCACGTTTTGCTGAAGTCTGTCGAAGTCAAACGTTTCCAATCAGTTCTAATCCTTATTTTAAGCTGATGCCCAAAATATCGGATCAGATCTTGATGTGAAAGACGCTGACCTCGCAAAACCTTTTCAGTTCGCGTCGTCCAAATCACCATTTGAACCATGGCTACCAGCGACAGAAACACCATACGCTTCATCCCAGAAAACGGGGGCGACACATTGTCGCAGGCAAATGCACGATCAATGAGCACAAGCTCTCGCGGCGCGATACGAGCAGTCAACTCGCCGACACGGCCCCATAGAGGACGAACCCGCGAACAATGGTAGAAGGCGTGCGAAGCCGTTTCTTCCAAGCCCAGGTTGCAGCGTTCACAATCTGGCAAATCCGCCAAGCTCCATATGAAGATCATGTCATTGAGAGGCAACCGATTCCGAGCCAATCCACTAACCCACGATAGAAGATTCTTCTAGGCTGTGAAAGGTCACTGGACCGTGGAATGGCCCGCAAGGCAGCCAGATATTCGAGGAGAAAACTCGATCGCTCCCGAAGCTTACGGCACAGCCTTCGGATGAGGAGGAATGATAGTAAGGCTAGGGAACATGTCCCTCACTATCCCCGCCAGCAATGAGTCTTCCAAAATCGCTCGCCTGAGAAAAACTAACCTTGAGGCAACCTTGTGGCCCATCAGGTACGGCATTCCTAGCCCCTCATAACACTGACGTTGATAACAGACACGTTTGTCGACGTAGTGTTTGCTTCCTTTCCACAGAAGGGAGAATAGCAAACGCTTGATCCCCTCCCTACGCCATTTACAAAGTGGAAGTACTGACAACGTGTACAGGCTAATGGGAAAAACGTATGTACCACGCGCCTGAGCCAAACCCTTTAAGGACAAATTCCTTCGAAGCCAAATCTCGACCGACGCGCCGACCTTTGCCAGTACTTCTGACCAATTTTTATCCAACTGGAGGTCAGGCCTAAACCACACTCCAAGAATGCGGACAGGGTCGGCCATCCAGTCGAAGGGCCCCGGGAGGGTAACACCCTTCCAGTCATCTAACCGCAAGCCGGACGACTTGTTGCGATTAATCTTAGCCTCTGTCACCTGTTCGTACCGTTCAAGCGCCTTCTGTACCACCTCGATGTCACTCCGGGAGGACACGAAAGTAGTGACGTCATCGGCGTACGCATAAACCCTGTCTCGAGCACCAGGGACAGCGATTCCATATAGGGCCGGACTGCACGCTCTGTCCCTTAGCTGGAAGGAGGGGCTCTAAAGTAGGAGCGACAGTGGACAACCCTGTCGGACCGACCTAGACAGCGCCAGAACGCCCGACAACTTTCCGTTTACCTGTGGGGGATTGATACAGGACGCTAAACCAGCGGCGGAAGTTGGTTTCCAATCTAGCGGCCTGCAGCACAGCCGCCAGGTAACGATGGACAACCTTATCAAATGCCTTGGACTGATCCAAATTGATCAGCGCAGCTTCTTCGTCGTCTTTTATCCCCTCTATGATCGTGCGTATCAGTGCAGGTTGATCTGAATTGTTCGCCCCTTCACAGCAAAGGTCTGCTCAGGTCCAAACAGATACTCGGCAACTAACTGCAAACGATTTTGCAAGATCTTGGCCAAAATCTTTAACTCTGTGTTTAGCAGAGTTATGGGCCGGTAACCCTCTAACACCTTCCCCACATCCTTGCCTTTTCTCAACAGCGTGAACCGGTTGGGGATAGACCCCTGCCGGAAGCAGTTGTTGAACACGACAGTCAAAATCGGGACAAAGATGTGCAACAGCCTCAAGTACAATTCATAGGGCAAACCATCGAAACCCGACGATTTGCCTCTGCCGACCTTCTTCAGAGTCGCGTAGAATTCGCCCTCCGTAATCTCTCCCTCGCAGCTAGCTGCATCAGCCGGCAAAAGCCGGGGCAAGTCAGCCAAATAGCTGCGAAAGTCTTCATCACGGAGACCAAGCACCTTGGTAAACAGGATCTCGAAATGCCGCCGAAACGCCTCGCACATGTCGTCAGCCGACCGAAGAGTATGTCCCTCTGGGTTGCTAAACACTCTAATGTACCGGTTGCCGCCTTGGCGAATCTCTTCCTTGCGCAGTTCTGCGCACATGTTCACAGCTTCTAAAAACATCTTACTTAACCTATGTCTAATTACCTGGCCCATGTAACGATTGCTATTCGACCGTTCCAGGGCCTCCTTAGCTACGGCTATCTCTAGGGGATCCCCACCAGCCACTGCTCGTAAGTAATTAGCTCTAAGTGTCAGTTTCTAATTCTTCCACACCCAGTAAACCCTTGTTCCATAGTGGTATTCTACTGTCCTCCTGATTACTCTTCTTTTATTCTCACTCCTTAATAATGTTTCTGTTTTCTAATTCTTCCACACCCAGTAAACCCTTGTTCCATAGTGGTATTCTACTGTCCTCCTGATTACTCTTCTTTTATTCTCACTCCTTAATAATGTTTCTGTTTTCTAATTCTTCCACACCCAGTAAACCCTTGTTCTATAGTGGTATTCTACTGTCCTCCTGATTACTCTTCTTTTATTCTCACTCCTTAATAATGTTTCTGTTTTCTAATTCTTCCACACTCAGTAAACCCTTGTTCCATAGTAGTATTCTACTGTCCTCCTGATTACTCTTCTTTTATTCTCACTCCTTAATAATGTTTCTGTTTTCTAATTCTTCCACACCCAGTAAACCCTTGTTCCATAGTGGTATTCTACTGTCCTCCTGATTACTCTTCTTTTATTCTCACTCCTTAATAATGTTTCTGTTTTCTAATTCTTCCACACCCAGTAAACCCTTGTTCCATAGTGGTATTCTACTGTCCTCCTGATTACTCTTCTTTTATTCTCACTCCTTAATAATGTTTCTGTTTTCTAATTCTTCCACACCCAGTAAACCCTTGTTCCATAGTGGTATTCTACTGTCCTCCTGATTACTCTTCTTTTATTCTCACTCCTTAATAATGTTTCTGTTTTCTAATTCTTCCACACCCAGTAAACCCTTGTTCCATAGTGGTATTCTACTGTCCTCCTGATTACTCTTATTTTGGTCTCACTCTTTAATAATATTTCTGTTTTCTCATTCTTCCATACTCACTAAACCCTTGTTTCTTAATGGATTTCTGCTGTCCTCCTGTTTACTCTTCTTTTGTTTCCACTCCTTAGTAATGTTTCTGTTTTCTAATTCTTCTACACCCAGTAAACCCTTGTGTTTTAGTGACTTTATACTCTCTTCATGTTTACTCCTTTTTTGTTCTCACTCCTTAATAATGCTTCTGTTTTGTAATTATTCCACACTCAGTCAACCCTTGTGTCTTAGTGATTTTACTGCCTTGTTTGCGGTGAACTAAAAAAAAAAAATACTAATGTTGAGGAAGAATGCAGAAATATTATTATTATTATTATTATTATTATTATTATTATTATTATTATTTAGAAAATGAACAACGAAATATTTCCGCCCATTTTCTCAAAATATCTACAATGTTGATAATTCCTGATCTGAATTTTTCCCATGTCATATGTTTAATGAGGACATTATTTCTTTATTCTTGTTTTCTTTGTATTTGTTAAATAGACAAATTAAGACTAATCGGTGGATATTTTTTAACAGACACGTACGCTGTGTAACAATGCTTATCTATTTTAGGTCATTCATTGGTTGTGGAAACATTCCTTCACTGGTAAAGAAATAAACATTTTGTGGACATGCGCAAACCGGGCAGAACTAATTCCTTTTGGTGAGCTGTCTAGGCGCTCCGTATTTAGATAGATTGCAGATAGGTAAAAAATATGTAGCAACACCAGGTCAAAAAAATAAAGGGAAAACAGGAAGGAAAGACTAACAATCAATTCTAAGACAAGACGTGAGTTAGCAAGAAGCACAGGCCCAGTCGCGAGTTACGAATTGAACCAACTATCTAACGAAATTTAACTAATCTGTGGAGTTTTTAACAAACAACGGAAAAGGAGAGATTGGCGCATTGTAAGAGCGTAGATGGCTTTCCAAAAGCCAAAAAAAGTATTAAAAACAGGAAATGTTCGGTAAGAAGAAAATATGATATATCTATCCTTTAATATGGCAGTGAATGCTGAACAAATTTCTCAAAAATAAATTGGTTGGTTGGTTTTGTCTAGCGGCATCTCATTTTCTAGAGCAGTGACTCTTAGCTACCCGTATGCCACGCAATCCGCTTAAGTGAACCGCTAAGTACTGTCCCAGCACACACACACACACACACACACACACACACACACACACACACACACACACACACACACAAACATATATATATATATATATATATATATTAATTACTTAGTTTTGTTCATAATAAAATTAGGCCAGTGCACACTTGTATAAAAAAAGTGTTCAATACAATTATGTTGTAAAACTTCTGAATATTCTTAATTTGTAAACGAGTTATTACGCGACCTAGGTTTCTACCTTGTGGTGTGTTCAGGCGATTTGCAATAACTGATTTGACCGTTTACCGTTTTTCTTTTAAGAACGCTCACGTATCTGTTTTTGTTTTTTTTTTAACGCTTACGTGACGAGAAATTTTTGAACGTGCAATTTTTAAAATTACAAGAAATTATAACGTTTTCATCCATGGTTGTATGAACCTAATAGGTATTTTTTAGTATCGTTACACTTAGTCATAATTTCTGTTCTTTCATTCAAAAGTTGAGTTTTGTTTGGTAATAGCTAACTTTTCTTCTTGGCACAGTCTATATATTTTGCCACCAGGAATAAAAGTTAGCGATTATGCTATTCCCCCACAAAAATACCTATCAGGTTCATACAACCATTGAATGAAAACGTTCTAATTTCTTGTAATTTTAAAAACTGCGCGTTCAAAAATTCCTCGTCATGTGGGCGTTAACAAAAAAAAACACCGTTACGTGAACGTTCTTTTAAAAAAAAAGTTAAACGGTAAAATAGTTATTGTAAATCGCCTGAAGACACCACATGGTAGAAACCTAGGTCGCGTAATAACTCGTTTACAAATTATATATATATATATATATATATATATATATATATATATATATATAATTTGTAAACGTGTTATTACGCGACCTAGGTTTCGTTTACAAATTATTGTAATAATTACAATTATTATAAATTCGTTTACAAATTATATATATATATATATATATATATATATATATATATATATAATTTGTAAACGTGTTATTACGTGACCTAGGTTTCTACCATTTGATGTCTTCAAGTTTTCAAACGATAGTACAGCGTTAGTATTTAACTTTTTAAAAGAATTCTTTTTAATATTATACGATTATGATATTTCAAATACTTTATTTTCGCTTTTAAAAAGTATCTTTAACTTAATTTTGTAAAATTTTCCTTTATTCAAATAAATAGATATTAACCTATTATTCATATGAAACAGTCTTCATTTAATTCAAAATTTTTTAAAAATTCAAAGAATTATGATTTAATATTCTCGAAGTTTGCCTCACGCAGCACTGAGCATTTGATTTAATAATTTTCTGAATTTTTAAAAGTATATTAGTCTGAAAAGTTTGATAAGTTTACAATGATATTTTTCATTGGCTCCAAGGTGTGCCGTTGTTGCAAAACACCACTCTAGAGGTGAGTTAATGCAGAAATCTAAATATTTTGAACACAATTTTATGGCTTCAAATAAATTTATTTTGAACGCAGTTGGATGCCTTCAATTATAAATAATTAAAATGCATTGTTGGTCATTTTCCCATAAAAACTATTGTTGGTAATTTTGCTATATAATATATTGTTGGTAATTCTTCAATAAAAATGTATTGCTGGTCATTTTGCTATATAATATATTGTTAATAATTCTACAAAAATGTATTGCTGGTGATTTTGCTACAAAAGATGCTGGTAATTCTTCAATAAAAATGTATTGCTGATCATTTTGCTATCAAATATATTGTTGGTAATTCTTCTATAAAAATGTACTGTTGGTTATTTTGCTTTGAAATTGTATTGTTACTAATTTTACTATAAATATGTAATGTTACTTTCGCTATAAATTGGTATTAGCAATTTTTAATGTAAAAATGTACTGCTAGTGTTTTACAATAAAAATGTATTTTTATACATTCATCGTGTTTTGTTTTGATTCTAACTGGTGCTAAAACCCGGGACCAGTGTTAATCTGGGAGGAACAGTAATTAAGCGACCATTTCATGCTCTTCAAAACCTCTAGTCTCCTGATCAGAAAGCATGCTGCTGGATGTAGTTAGTCGTCATACCGATGTTTACCTTACAGATGAAGAGAAGACTTGAAGCAGCAGAGATATGACTATGCAGAAGGATGTTGCAAATACCATGTACGGAACATGTGAGCAATGACATGTTTTTTTGTTTGTTTGTTTTTGTTTTTTTTTTAAATGGTAAGTCTCTCTTTTATTCTGACCAGGAGTATGAGAGAGATTATTAACATTTCTGGGGGCAGATAAGAGGGCCTACAGAAATTGACACTCACAAGGACATTGTGGAGACAAGAGAGCTTGAGGGAAATAGAAAGTAAATAGGTGGCATGTTGTGGAGTTTTGGCGAAATTTCGCCGCAAAGTTGTAGTGACCGGTTAGTGTCGGAAGACACAGAACAAGAAGGTAGGTTCAAAACAGTGTATTAGTAAAACAAGAGACAAGATATTTAAATGAAGTGTTAATAATAAGTAATATAGAAATCAGTAAATCCGAAGGTATTATTACGCTGCTTATTGTCCGACTAGTAGGTGTCGTCAACTGCCATACTACTGTTAACTGCTATTAACTGCAGTATTTATTCGCCTTCCCTCTTAAGACAAAATGTAGCACAAAGCTTTTCTAATGTGAGTAATCCGGGCCAGATAGCCCTGGCAAAAATTTCTGTCTAATTTTCCCCAGACGAGACTTTACCCTTCGGCGGAGCCTCGACTGGGTTATTACTCTCTGCCTGAAGGCAGAGAGTTCGACAATGTGCAATGCAGACTTAACTTCTCTTTAACTAGTATTTAGTTGACTTCCCACTTAAGACAAAATGCGATACAAAACCTTTTAATGTGGGCAATCCGGGTCATATAGCCCGGGTAAAAATTAATATCTGATTTTCCCCAGACGAGACTCTACCCTTCGGTGGAGCCTCGACTGGGTTTTTACTTTCCACCCGAGGGCAGTGAGCTCAACAATGCGCAAGGCAGTTAACTGCTCTTAAATACTTTCCGAAAGTCACGCAGGTAACTATATATAACAAGAGTAAGAGCCCATTCCTCGTAAGAGGTCACCATAACAGTGGCAGAACAGGAAATGGGAATCATATCAAATTCAGTTAAGTGCCATACATGATACACGCTTGGGTGACCATGTATTGAAAGTGACATGACTGACTGGGCAGAAGATTATCCCGCAATAGGTTGCCATTACTTTCTGCAGTAGCCTGGTTGCCAGCCAAGGCTATAGAACCGACACTGTCTTGTTATTTAACCCGTAACTGGAGGGAATGCAAAGAATTCAAGTGAAATTCAAACTCGGCTCCCCGATTTTTCGATCCGAACCGATATCAACATTACTGACATCTAAAAATGATGGTCCTTTGTGAAGACTCATGATGATCTACGACCAGAAGGCACTGGACACATCAAAGAAGAAGACACGGTAATGTTTGTGAATTCAAATCTACCCCAAATAAGGAAAAACGAAAAAAAAATGTCTGCGAGAAATCAGGAGCTGAAATCCTCCAACATAGAAAATATTTAATAGACAAAAATATACGGTACAATATCCAGCAATGTTGAAGGCAGGCAGAACAATGGATAACGGCTCAGATTAAAAATATCGAAGAACCGAGGTCGAATTCATTACGTTCACTTATGTGGCAATACGCTTGGAAAAAATGTATTAATCCATCTTCTTTTTCTTCTATGTGCCTTTTCCTTTCATGACTTAGGCGATCATGGGCTTCCACGTCTTCCTATCCCTGGCACGCTTTCTCCTGTTACACTACACAACACCCGTTCTGTCATTCACCTGCTCGGGCCCTTCAAATATGTTATCCGTTGCTTTCCCCTGTCACTTTTTTCCTCTATCTGCTTTGTTAGTATCAGGTTCTCCAAGCCCTCCTTCCTCATTGCAAGTCCCAGGAATTTTAGCTGTCTCTACCTGATGCTCAATATTAATTTCCTTTTAGTTTTCATCCTTTCATAAACCTCATCATTGCTTACATGCTCGATCCATGATATTCTTCGCATCCTTCTGTAGAACCACATTTCAGTTGCTTCAAGTTTTTCTGTCATCTTTGATGAGATTGTCCTGCAGTTACTGACACATTGAAGGACTGGCATCACATAGAAACCCGGTACTCTTTACATAGAAACCCGGTACTCTTTTCTTTGTTTCTAGTAAAATTTTCATGTCTCTTAATACTCTACTCAGCTTCTGAAAAGCGTCCTTCACCGTGCCAATTCGCCTTCGAATTTCTGTGTCACACTTTCCGTCTTCTGTTAGAACACTTCCCAGGTATTGAAATTTTTTGTACCTGGTCATTTTGCTAAAATCATTACTACCCACATGTTTTTGTGTTGCTCTTTTTGCTGATGACTATGCATTCGGTTTTCTGGCATTTTATTTGTAGTCTTTTTTTGTCACTCTCTTCGGTTACCTTCTGTAGAAGCTCTTGTAGTTTTCTTTTCCGTGTCTATCACTTCTCTTAAAACTTTGAAAATCGATTTGTTTTCTATTGATAACAATTGGATCCATTTAAAAGTCTACCGCAGAAAAAACTGGTAACCTACTGCGGGGGAAAAAACTTCAAACGCTCGCTTTCAATACGCATAGAGCCAACATGGAAGAGTAGGCTTCTAAAATTAACTTAACTTTGAGTTTGAGTTTTCTTTAACAGCTTATCAACCTCTGTGGGTTATTTAATTAAAAAAAGGAGGGGTTTTAAAGTATTTTTTTATGTTCAATTATAGTGAAAAATTGGATTTAATCAGATTTTTTAAAATCTTTTTTAATCTTTTTATCTTTTTTTATTTTTTAAATAAATTTTTAATCAGATCTTTTTTTTATTTCAGAAAACTGAAGATGTCATCTAGTTTTATATTAAAAACTGTATTGCTGGTAATAATTTTTCCTTAAAAAATATATTATGACAATAGTTTTTTTCTTTCAAAAATGTGTTATTTATTTTAATTATTTTTTCCTTCAAAAATGTACATTTTTCTATAAAAAAATCTATTTTATGTATATATTTCTATAAAATCTATTTGTATACTTTCATGGTGTTTTCACCCCAGTTTAGGGGTTAACTACTTAACCATAGCTAGTACTCTAACAAGTGCTACCACTCTGAGTCAGGATGGACTTGGGAACAAGAGCAATTAAGAGGAGATTCCATGCTTCTCACAACCTCCAAATCAGAGGCCTTGCTGCCGGATACAGTTTACCGTCATACCCAGGACCTAAAATTAACTTGAGAATAATCATGTCGACGCGCAGTCTGCGTCAAGTGTTATTCGTTCGAATGCAACAAACTAGACCGTGATTTGTACTCGACTCTTGTTGTAATCTGAGGCGTCAATTCTTCGGGTCCCCAACGCTGCAACACACAATAAATAAACGACAGACAATTTCCTTCAGATTGCTTTTTACTCGCTTTATTTCATGGGGAACAGCAGCAGAATTTCTTGAAGGAAGAAAGCGGGAGAAGATGGATGTTAACAGGTTGGCTAACTACACATCACAACGTGGTGCCTAGGACAGATTGGGTTCTATAGCCTTAATCGGCAACTTACTGCTGGAAAAAACCTTCGGACGCCCTCTTCCAACATGTCCTGAGCCAGCATGGAAGGGTAAGCTCATAAAATTGATACTAATATCCCATGTTGATACGCAGTCTGCAACGCAACAAGAAGAGTAAACGCTATTTGATCTATCAGGCAATGACTATTACCGGACGCACTTCCGGTGTTTTATGGCGTACATATTTGCTGGTTGCTATTGATGACGATTCGAACAAGTTTCTCGAGAAAGTCAGAATATCTCAACATACACACACACACACACACGCGCGCGCGCGCGCGCAGATATATATATATATATATCCAAGTGAATAAGGAACGAAGAAAAAATTAACAATGTTCAAAACATGAATTTAAAACAGTGCTCAATATAAAATAAAGCTATGAAGATTATTTATAAATCATAGTTTAGAACAATTTAAATAATTTGTACATTTTCTAAACTATAATATATATATATATATATATATATATATATATATATATATATAGTGTATCGAGGCAGCAAATAATTTTCTAAACATATACTGTTAAATATAAGTGACAATGAATGTCTATTATGTTTAATCATGAGCCGTTCTAAACGTCGTATTTTGGCTTTAATTTCAGTTGAAAAATATTCTCCAACATTTGGATATTTTTTTATTAATTTGGTTCAGCTTTCGGCTCACATGAGCCATCTTGAGATAAAATGGTCGCAGATGGTGGATGTTATTGTGTTACTGTCATTATAAACTCTCTGAAGATGGCTCATGTGAGCCGAAAGCTTAGAACCAAATTAATAAAAATTTATCCAAATGTTAGAGAATTTTTGTCTTTATTTTCAACTGAAATTAAAGCCAAAATACGAACGTTTGGATCGGCTCGTGATTGAATATAATAGACATTCATTGTCTCTTATGTTTAACAGTATGTGTTTAGAAAATATATATATATATATATATATATATATATATATATATATATATATCCCCGTGTGAATATCAAATGTCCATATAGACATGCCTATGGGTAATGAATATGTGTATACGTGCGCGTGTGAAAAGAAAGGGTGTGTTCATGTAGAAATTCGACGGTATTAAAAATAGGCTTTCTCAGACAGAAGAACGCATTAAGATGTTTCGCAGGTATGAATAGAAATGCTTGTAGATCTACGTATTCAACATAATTTCTCTCTTTTTCTCGTGAGCTGAACGTTAGCTACTGTCTACCATTTTCTTTTCTGGAGCAATCTTTCACCGCTGCTTACGGCCATATCACGTGAAACACCGGTCCCCGCACGATCACCGCAGTTAAACAACGTCGAGCCTGGTCAGTACCTAGATCGATGGCCGCTGGGAATTGTAGGTACTGGAAGCTTTGATGCGCGGTTCGTGTAACTGTATATCGGCTCAGAATTAAAAATCGAAGAGCTGGTACCATTTTCGGTCGGGATTGTTATATTCATTTACTTGAAATTACTCTTGGGAAATCCACTTCTTCTCTCCCCACCACCAGCAATGGGTTAATCAGTATGATTTATATCAGTAAGTCATCATTATTATCTCCAGCTCCCTAACATATTGCTCTCTTCAGATAAGGTATTATGATTAAGACTTGTACATTATGATTTTTTCTTTTCATAACATCTATCTAAACTTATTTATGAATAGAACTTTGTCAGTGTGTGTGTGTTTGTATGTGTGTGTGTGTGTGTCCGTTACCTATAGACTCCGAAACGCTGAATAGATTTTCTTGAAAATTTCCATAGTTGTACTATAAGCGTCTGCAAGAGTTCTTATCTAGGTCTTGTGTCGCGGTACCCCCGATAAATATCGAAAATCGATAATCGAAAAAATCGGGTTATAGAAGGAGTGGTCCGATTTTAATCAAATTTGATACACTCATAGTCAAAGACATAAGAAACCACATTCAGAAGTTTCAAGGTTGAAGTTCTTAAAATAGTGCAGAAAATCAATAATATATATATATATAAAAGACAAGTGTTTGTGCTTGTGTTTGCCTGTATGTCTGTATTTTTTCAGCCCTTTTATTTTAGTTTTTGCTTCGTGTTTGGCTCTAAGAAAGTATAATTGCAGTTCTTAGTCTCGGCCATGATACCATTTACTCAGAGGACATATTTAGCCTTCAAAATTCAGTTTACGACGAAAAAACTTATTTGATATCGATACCAGGAAATCAAAATTTGACTTACATCCATTCATTTTTCTTTCAGTCTACGGCTTCACTTTAACTGGAAACAACTATTGCTTTTTAGTTTTTCGTGCCAACGTCCAAAGAGTCCGAGCTCCAGGACCATGGATTAGTTTTAAAGCTTTCATTACACACGAGCAACGCCAGGCTATACTGCTAGGAAATTATATAAAAATTGTCCAAATGTTTTGCTTATTCAGAGCGCTTTCCGCTATACTTTAAACAGTTATCATGGATTGGATTTTTAAATTAACTTCCGTACGTGATACACGCTTGGGCGATCATGTCTCTTTCGAGACATGACTGACTAGGCAGAAGCTTTTCCCACAGTAGGTTGACATTACTTTCTTCGGTATGCTGGTTGCCAGCCAAGACTATAGAACCAAATCTATCCTGTTGATAAACCCATAACTGGAGGGAAGAGAAGGATTAATACCTTTCCAAAGGGAATGAGCGCGTAAGTGAATGCAAGGAATTCAACTGGAATTCGAACACGGCTCTCCGATTTCTCGTTCCAAGCCCATATCCATTGCACAACAATGCACATCCATTTGTAGAGTAGTGTGTATGACATATGTTCCGAACACGGTAAGCACGTTGTTAGCGTGTTCGTAGTTGATATTATTGATTGTTGGTTTTTGTCTTTATTACTAATGCATCCATCATTTTTGATCTTATTTTGCACGTAGATGATGCTATTATATCGGTGTTGTCAACAAGTATGTTACGGATAGGTTTTGGTAGGTCTCAGGGTTTATTCAAATGAGATCAAACTGAGGTCTGGTCTGAAAGATGCAACGTGAGTTTTCTTTTCAATTTCGTAGTCGTGTGGCTAATATAATTATTTACAAAATTGGGTGGACCAAGAACATTAACACTACATATATTCTATTGCACGTAAAATAAAATCCATCCTTTATAACGGGCAAATGTGTAGCCGAAAGCGCTCGGAAAGACAACATAAGCTGACAATGTAATTTATGTCCTGAAAAATATCATAAGATGACATGAAAAATTTCATAAAATACTTAACCATAATACCTTGCTGTCATTTTTAATGAAACTCGCATATATATATATATATATATATATATATATATATATATATCGTGTATCGAGGCAGCAGATAATTTTCTAAACATATACTGTTAAATATAAGAGACAATGAATAACTATTATGTTTAATCATGAGCCGTTCTAAACGTCGTATTTTGGCTTTAATTTCAGTTGAAAAGACAAAAATTCTCCAAAATTTGGATAATATTTAATTAAGTTGGTTCTAAGCTTTTGGCTCACATGAGCCATCTTCAGAGAGGTTAAAGGACGTTAGCATAAAATCATCCACCATCAGCGACGATTTTATTTTGTGTTGACATAAAACTTTGCTAAGCGACAATGACAGTTACCAAAAATAGCAAACGCAGTTCCTAAAATTGTAATGCAGTTCTATGACGTCACACCGCGTGAGAGCATGAAACGACTACCCTCTCCCGTAGACTTACCTGTCACCTTTCTGATCTGAGTACAATTAAACAACATTTCTTAGAAAAACATAGTCACGTAGGTAACATCAGACAGATTTAGTCAACAATCCTCACTCATATACACAATAAAAAGAACCTTCAGATATTGGAGGTCATCTACATTAAATCCGAACAACTCACACTTAATAAAAGCACGTTTAAATCTGGTCATAGCACATTACATTGCATTTGAATATATGCTTCTGTTATCATTTCGAGCTCTCCCTCGGTGTGACGTCATAGAACCGAATTACAAATTTGCAAACTGCGTTTGCTATTTTTGGTAACTGTCATTGTTGCTTAACAAAGTTTTATGTCAACACAAGATAAAATCGTCGCTGATGGTGGATGTTTTTAACATCTTTGTAACCGCTCTGAAGATGGCTAATGTGAGCCGAAAGCTTAGACAGTTAATAAAAAACTATCCAAATATTTGTCTTTATTTGCACCTGAAATTAAAGCCAAAATATGATGTTTAGAACGGCTTATGATTAAACATAATAGACATTCATTGTCTCTTATATTTAACAGTATATGATAATATATATATGTATGCATGTATGTATTTATGTATGACTATATATATATATATATATATATATATATATATATATATATATATATATATATTTCGTGTAAAATCTTCTGTACAATAAAGACGGAAGCTGAAGGCGGTTCGCCTGAAATATTCCTTTTGTTTAGTAATCAATTCACGATATGGAATTCTGTGATCTCAGTTTCTCTTCATACATAGACTGCAGTTTCTTTCTGATTAGTTTTTTTTTTTAACTTGAAAAAAAAAAATTCAAAAAGGAAAGATTTCGGAAGCATCTAATATGAACAAACACCCATTTTGAAAAATGGCTATGCATGAAATCGTCTGTAAAATATGTTATTTTTATGTTTTCTACTCCGCATTTTTAATATGTTTTTTATATATCTATGTACACACAGAGAGGGGTGTGCGTTGTGGTACAGTGGATATCGACTGGGAACGAGAAACCGGTGAGCCGAGTTCGAATTCCAGTTAAATCCATTGTATTCACTTATGCGCAAATACTCTTGGGAAAGGTATTAATCCGTCTCTTCCTTCCAGTTATGGGTTAAATAGCAGGACAGATTGGGTTCTATAGCCTTGGTCGGCAAATAGTCTACCGCAGAAAGCAATGGCAACCTACTGCGGGATAATTTTCTGCCCAGTCAGTCATGTCTCTTTCGAGACATGATCGCCGAAGCGTGTATCACGTATGGCACTTAACTAACTGATTGATACACAGAGAAAGAGAGTGAGTGAGGGAGAGAGAGAGATTAGGGGAACCAGGAATCCTGTTTTATCGACAGAACTTTATTTTTTTAAAGCTGTTCTTTGATCGTAGTTTCCTTCACAGGTGTTTCTCGTCGACTTTAAATAATTCCTTGCAAACCCTGTGTCATTTATTCTGCTTTCTTTTGTTCTTTATTATGAGTATTTTTTTTTTTTAGTTTTATTACTCTGAATCTGCCTTGCTCGTCAAAATTAAATGCATTTGGCCAAGGCAACCATTGCAATCTTTCACAAATAAGCAAACAGAAATGCGAAACCGAACCGCTCAGTATGAGGGAAGCTTAAAAACTCTAACTTCACGTACATTTACATACATACGCTTGATTGAATATATATTTGGGAGGCAAAAAACATCTTTCGTTAACATCTTTTGTTGACTATAAACGACAAGAAAGAAAATGATTAAATTTTTATCTAATATTTTTTATCAGAGTTTCCGTTTGTTAGCACGTGCTTAGCAACATCGCTCTCTCCCTCCGCAGAATGCGCCTTGCGGCTCCTCGACCCACAGAATGCAATTTGTGCCCTCCTCTCCCCCACCGCCGAACATAATGAGCCCACAATAAATGGTACTTTAAACAAAATAACATACTCTCGGAACGCAGATCACGAAAAAATGGAAGAAATCGCGGAATTGGCGTTTTGAAGCTATACATTAGGAACATTTTCACAAATTATAGCTACTTTTTATGTATGTTGAAGGAAACAGATATCTATAATCGATTTCTCTCTCAAGTTCATTTTTTTTTATTACAAATGATTTGTGGCCTCTCCAGGAGAGAGACAGAGAGTGAGACGGGTTGATAGATATTTATTTCAACATACAAGTACGATAATAACTTTCCAGTTATTCCTAAAAATTATTTTGTTATTCTTTTTTTCATTACAATAGATATGCGAAGCCAATGAACCTTCAACTTCCCGGGGTCTTGCGGCCCATAAGAAACTTGCTTCCCTTGCAATTACGGGGTCTGCGGGGTCTCTAAGCACGACTCTGGTTAGAAGTGAGTGGATGCATTTTTCCAAGCACTTCCGAAATGTCGCAATGAAAGTCCTTTAAAAAACAGAAAATCGCCCACTCGAATTCCAGCTATACCCCAAACTCGACGGCTCGGTATTAACGCTCCAACTACAGTTCACAAATAATACATTTGACACAATCAAAACACGAAAAAATTAAAAGGAGCAAAATAAATCCTCCTTGAAAATAGCTAACGAAATTGTCTGAAGCACTTGAGAAAATGAACGGTATAGACAGTTTTTGTACTCAAACTGCCGCCGAACGGAAAAAAAGTAAGAATACAAGAAAACTAAATAATAAATTTTTCCTTGTCCGTCATATTTAATGACAAATACATGCAATAACGATCATTATTATTGTCATTTTTCACCATATTTCAATTTCTGCTTTGGTCTCACTACCAACCAAGTCTGCGGGGATACCTAAGGCAGGTCGTGGCGTGTAGTTATGGCCTCATTTCATGTTTTTCTATCTTCCCTATCATCCCTAGCATTACATAGATAAAGTTTTCCTTAGTGTGTGGGCTGTACTTAATAAGACACTTTTTTGTATATCTCTTAAGCTGGGGTTTCCAGGGATTCTTTGAATGTGTTCTTTTGTTCCATTTTTTATCATTCCAAGTGCACCTACTATCACTGGCACAACTCTTGTTTTCAATTTTCACATTTTTTTCTATTTCAATTTCCAGGACTTTATATTTTGACAGTTTTTCAAATTCCTTGGTTGCTATGTTACAATCCGCTGGACAAGCCATATCAATTAACAGACAATTTTTCTGTCTGTGTAGATGGTGTAATCCCATAGAATGGTTACATCTTCTATTTATGTAACTGCTGCTGGGTGATGTTCATACCAGTGTTTGTTTACAGATTTTCCATAATGTTTGCACATTGTCCAATGTAAATATTGCCCAACTCTATCGTGGCGATTTTTATATTCGTTTGGGGCAAGCACAGAACAGCCTGAGATTAGGTGGTCTATTGTTTCTTGATGTTTATCACAAAACCTGCATTTTGGATCCATATTATTATGCATAATATTTGCCTGAAAGTTTCTCGTGAAAAGACTTTGGTCTTGTGCTGCAAGTATAAATCCTTCAGTTTCAGACTTTAATCCAGATGCACGTAACCATCGATGAGTATTAACTTTGTCAACATTGGATTTATTGGCACGTACTGGATATTGGCCATGCAGAGGTTTGTCTTGCCAGCGCTGTTTCATCTTTTCAAGAGCTTTATCTTTGGCTTTCATTTTCATATTTTTTGCCGCAATAGTTGGTTCTTGGCTTCTGTTTTGCTTTTCTACAGAATCTACTAACTGCAAATCTTGTTTGTATTTACTACCTTCTTTTATTATTGAATATTTTTTCTTTCTTTCTTCATGTTGCTTTACTAATTGTATCATCCAATCCTTTGTTGTTTCTATGTATGTTAGTAAGCCAATAGTTGTTGTCTTGTATGACAATTCCAGCTGAATAAGACCCCTTCCACCTTCTTTACGGGGTATGTATAGACGGTCTACATCAGCCTTTGGATGATGCATCTTATGCTTAGAAAGAAGCTTTCTTGTTTTAGAATCCATTCGCCTGATGTCGTTTAGAGTCCAGTTTAAGATGTTGAAACTATATTGGACAACTGGGATTGCAAGGCTATTAATGGCCATAACTCTGTTCTGAGAATTCAATTCAGTTTTTAATATCATTCGTAGCCTTCTATAGTACTCTTTACGCACTATTTCTTTCATTTTTTTATGGTGAATGTTTTCACTCTCATTTACACCTAGGTATTTATAAGCTTCTTCTGGTTTCAATTCTTTTATTGTTACAGCAGGGTATAAGCTAATTGAGGATGTTTCTTGTACTGATCCACGTAAAACTGTAGCTTTAGCACATTTATTCAAATTAAACTTCATTCCAATGTCTTCGCTGAAGCATTTTACAATTTGCAGAAGACCTTCCAGCTCATTATCATTCTTAGCATATAACTCTAAGTCATCCATGTAAAATAGATGGCTTATTTTCTTTTGGCCTATTTTATAACCACATTCTGTCTTATTAAGTTGACTGGTTAGTGCCATTAATGATATGCAGACAAAGAATAAAGACAAAGAATCACCTTGAAATATACCTCTTTTGATGTTTATTTCATCAGACTTATATGTTCCATTTATATGATTGAGGTAAAGGGTTGTTTTCCATATAGACATGCACTGTTTGATGAAATTGAAGATGATGGTGATATCTTGTATATATTTAAAGTCTTTAAAATCCAGGAATGTGGCACACTATCGAATGCCTTATGATAATCTATCCAGGTAGTACTAAGATTTTTCTTTGTACTGTAGCAGTTTTCCAGGATCATTTTGTTAATAAGCAATTGGTCTTTACATCCATAACAGCCACGTTTGGACCCCTTTTGTTCAAGCGGTATCATGCCATTTCTTTCTAAATAAATATGTCTGTTTTGTTAAAATAGATGTTAATAGTTTATATGTTGTCGGAAGGCATGTAATTGGTCTGTAATTTTTCGGGTTGTTTGTGTCACCATTCTTGGGTAGAAGAAATGTAATTTCTTTGGTCATCCATGCAGGAATTTTAGTGGGATCGTCAACCATTTTTTTAAGTTCTTTGGCTAGTATGTAAATAATATAGCCAAAAGTTAGGAATTTTATCTATACCTGGGAATTTCCAATTGTGTGCTTTTTTAGTGCAAATTTAACATCCTCTTCTGTAATTCCAGACCATGTCTGTTCTGGTTTATTTTTGATTCGTTCTATCTCTTGGGCAATCCAATCTACTTCTTTGTTATGTTCTTTAGGTCAAGCCCATATCTTTTCCCAGAACTGTGTAAATTCTTCCATTCTGGGGGTGGGGTACTGTCACTTCAATTCTTTTTTTACTTATTTCCCTGTAAAATTTCTTTGCATCGGTTTGAAAAATCTTGTTTTGTCTGTAAAATCTTGATCTTTTCTCATAGCGTCTTATTCTTTGAGCCTTCAGTTGTATTTTTTGCTTTATTTTTTCCTTAGATGATAGGACTTCATTTTCATTTCTAATGTTGTATTTTCTTTCGACTCTTCTGCTTTTCCTAGTTCTTACATTTATTCCTCTACTCATTTCATCCAGTACTGGTAGTTCGATCTCTTTTTCTATTTTTCTTTTCCAAAATGGATCTTCATGTCTGCGAGACTGCCTTGTTTTTAATTTGATGTTCAATTTTTTTGTTGCTGCTATTGCTGATGCATATATTGCTTCATTGAGATTTGTATGAGTGTCTTCTTCATCCAAAATTAATTTGAGTGCTGCATTGTAGAGCTTAATAGTTCGGAGGTTATGCTTTGTTGGTTGTAATTTTGGGAGCTGTTCTCGTTCCTCCATTGCAAAATTTTGTATTTGACTTTTATGGTTCTTGATTTCTTCCTTGGCTTCTTGTATACTGTTTTTATTTTCCGTCAAATAATTCTGTTCAATGTGTTCTGAACTCGTTTTATTTTTGTCTTTTAACTGACTCAGATCACACCTTTCCAGCACTTTTAAACTTACAGCATTATCTTCACAGTGATTTGTGTGTATCACGGTTTCTACATTATGACCTGTGGCTTGTTTGATGTTATTACTTTTTATTTCTGATTCCGGTTCCTTTTCATATTTTGTTGATTCGTCTCTTCTGGTTACAATTCTTTTAATCTCATTAATTTCAGCCTCTGTCAATCGGTTATTACGAATAATGTACCTTCGTACATTGGCTAATTTATTTTCGTCAATATACTTTCTATTTGCTTGACCAACTTTTTCACGCCAAATGTCATATGTTTGGCGAGTCATGTTTTTTTGAGGTTTGAATAACGCTTCATGAAATGCAGTCATAACGACTTTGTACTCCTCACAAGACCATTTTATTTTTTCTTTCTTTAAATATACGGTTGTAGATCTAGCTGGAGAATTTTCAGGACCATCATTAGGATTATCCTGGTTGCGGGGACCTGAAGATTCATTCTTTGTGTAGGAGTTTATTCCTATAGCAGATTTTTCGACCTCAGGTAGGTTCCCTCCTGAAGGACGGGCTCCCTGTTTATCCACTGGAAGAGCCATACTGGACTTTTTATTTCTATTTGTATTTCTCATGTTTTTCCCACGGGTGACGCACGGGTCCAAAAGTCCACCCAAAGTTGCCCGGCACGTTGGGTAACGGTCTTTTACAAACAGGGTCCCGAAGCCTGTAGGGGATCGTTTGTGACCTCATAACGCAGTAGCCATTCACTCCTCGGCACGATTAACACCTTGAGTTGCGGGTTGTTGTTCGGAGTTTTCCTTCTCCTAAATGGGCTGCCAAGCGACAGCTGACATAGACGCGATTGGAATTCAAAGAGAAAGACGCTGGTTAAAAAAAAAAAATTGGGCGTAGCAACGGCTCAACGAAACAAAACATCACTACTAGAGTATTTTGTTAAAGAAAAAAAAATTAATGGAAAAAGTTGACATACGTTTAAGTTTATTAGTGCTGTGAGATTTAAAATAAAAATGTAATAATTTGTTCGTCCACTTTATATTCATTCATTTTTTCAATAAAGTCGTTGGTCGAAAATAGGGTTATCAGAATAAGATAAATAAGTAAATTAAATCAATAAATAAATAAAAATAAATATATAAATAAATACGTAGTCTTTCTATAAATTATTATTATTATTATTATTATTATTATTATTATTATTATTATTATTATTATTCCATTTTTCATCATAATTCGATTTCTGCTATGGTCGAACTACGTACCATGTCTGCGGAAAGACCTAAGGCAGGTTGTGGTGTATGGCTCCATTTCATGCTTTTCTTTCTTCCCTATCATCCCTAGCGTTACATAGACAAAGTTCTTCTTAGTGTATGGCATGTACTTAAAAAGACAATTTTTTTGTATATCTCTTAAGCTGGGGTTTCCAGGGATTCTTGCAGTGTATTGATTTGTTTCATTTTTTATAATTCCAAGTGTACCTACTATCACTGGCACGATTCTTGTTTTCAATTTTCACATTTTTTTCTATTTCAATTTCCAGGTCTTTATATTTTGATAGTTTTTCGAATTTCCTGATGGCTATGTTATAATCCGCTGGACAAACCATATCAATTAATAGGCAAGTTTTTTTTCTTTTTGATTTTTGACAATAACGTACGGGCTATTTGCTTCAATTTTCCTCTGTGTAGATGGTGTAATCCCATAGAATGGTTACATCTTCTATTTCTGTAATAATGTATTGCCGGATAATGTTCATACCAGTGTTTGTTTACATATTTTCCATAGTGTTTGCACATTGTCCAATATAAATATTGCCCAACTCTATCGTGATGATTTTTATATTCATTTGAAGCAAGTACAAAACATCCTGAGATTAGATGGTTTATTGTTTCTTGGTATTTATCAGAGACCCTGCATTTTGGATCCATACTATTATGGAGGATGTGCGTTGTGGTACAATGGATATTGCCTCGGAACGAGAAACCGGGGAGCCGAGTTCGAATTCCAGTTGAATCCATTGTATTCACTTACGCGCAAATACTCTTGGGAAAGGTATTAATCCGTCTCTTCCTTCCAGTTATGGGTCAATAGCAGGACAGACTGGGTTCTATAGCCTTGGTCGGCAAATAGTCTACCGCAGAAAGCAATGGCAACCTACTGCGGGATAATTTTCTGCCCAGTCAGTCATGTCTCTTTCGAGACATGATCGCCGAAGCGTGTATCACGTATGGCACTTAACTGACTGACTATTATGGATGATATTTGCCTGAAAGTTTCTAGTGAAAAGACTTTGGTCTTGTGCTGCAAGAATAAAGCCTTCAGTTTCAGACTTTAATCCAGATGCACGTAACCATCGATGAGTATCAACTTTGTCAACATTAGATTTATTGGCACATACTGGATATTGGCTATGCAGAGGTTTTCTTTCTTTCTTCATGTTTCCTTACTAATTGTATCATCCAATCCTTTGTTGTTTCTATGTATGTTAGTAAGCCAATAGTATTTATCAGAGACCCTGCATTTTGGATCCATACTATTATGGATGATATTTGCCTGAAAGTTCCTCGTAAAAAGACTTTGGTTTTGCGCTGCAAGAATAAAGCTTTCAGTTTCAGGCTTTAATCCAGATGCACGTAACCATTGTTGAGTATTAACTTTATCAACATTGGGTTTTATTAGCACGTTCTAAATATTGGCTATGCATAGGTTTGTCTTGCCAGCGTTGTTTCATCTGTTCAAGAGTTTTATCCTTGGCTTTCTTTATCATATATTTTGCCGAAATAGTTGGTTCTTGGCTTCTGTTTTGCTTTTCTATAGAATTTACTAAATGTAAATCCTGTTTGTATTTACTGCCTTCTTTCATTATTGAATATTTTTTCTTTCTGTTTACATTTTGTTTGAGTAATTGTATCATCCAGTCCTTTGTTGTTTTCATATATGTTAGTTCGGTAAATTTTTGTTTTGTTCCCCGAAGGTCTTCACCCCTTCAAATTTTTCCAAAACATCCTTAATTCCGTGCAAATCTATATGCTGAACTCAAATTGGTAATTGTTTATTGAAGAAACCTACCTTTTTTTCATTTTATCGAGCAGAAAAATATGGAACTTATTGTCACTGTTGATCTAACCCCCTAACCACGCTTCAAAAATGTTATTCACTGCTGACTGAATTCACGCGTAGATTTACGAATGTTTGTCCTTTCTTCGATCCCTACGCGCAAAATGAGTTCCAAAACCGAACAATTCGCGGAGTAATTGCTCAAAAGGAGAAAATCGACCGAAAAAAAGAAACCTACGCTTCAATTCATTCAGCGGTGAATCTGAGATGACAACGGTAGAAAGGGGTGAGATTATAGTCCGATGTATTTACGGTCGATACCATGAAAGAAAGGTAGGTTTCTTCAATAAACAATTATCGATTTGAGCTCAGCATGTACATTTGCACGGAACTAGTTCTTCTTCTTCTTCTCCATTTCGAGTAACGTTGTCTACTATTGACTAGTCTCTTCGATTCTTCATGTCACCTGTCACAGTCAATGACCGTCTTCCCCCTCTACTTGAAGTCTCTCCTCACCGACAACACAAATGAACAATCACATCTCAAGAAACAAATTTAAACCAGCTGATCCAAAATCACCTAAACCACTCAACATTTACTTCGCAAACATCTAGCTAGGGTGACGTCTCTCGAATCCCCTGACCATTCATACATGTGTCTTCGTCTTTCACTTCTATCTCCTTGACTCCCATCCCTTCTCTTATTCTTTCCCCCCAACACCCCCTAGATCTTGTTCTTCTTCCTTTTCACTCAATGGATCAGGCTTCTCTCTCTGAAAGCGAAACACTGCGTCTTCTCGGGTTAACTCTCACACCAGACCTCAAGTGGAATAGAATCCATAGCTAATCCGCTGCTAAGAAAGTCGGTTCTCTGTGCAGCGCCAGGAAGTATTTCCCGTGCCAAAAAATCCTGCACATATACAAGTCTACCATCCGCCCGTGCATTGAGTATTGCTTCCATATCTGGTCTGGTGCTCCTGCGATCCACTTAGGTGTCCTAGACCGAATCCAACGGGGAATCTGTAATGTGATCGATCCCGACTTGGCAGCTACGATACAGTCGCTTTCTCACCGACGCAGTGTGGCTTCCGTGTGTCTCTTCTACAAATATTTTCACGGCTTCTGCTCCGATTAACTTAGCTTACTGGTACCCCCTATATACGAATTTCCTCGAGCCAACAATACTAGCAACTTTTACTGTGAAACCAATAAATTGTAAACGCAAATTCTACTCCATCAGCTTCTTTTCTCGCACTTCCCGCCTGTGGAATTCCCTTCCGCATACTTGCTTTCCTGACATTTACAATCTCCAAGAATTTAAATGTAAAGTCAATAGTCATCTCCTGTCTCACTAACTTTCATCCTCACTCTCGTGCTTTTCTACATCCACCCCACTCTCATCAGTACTCTCTTCCCTCTCCTACTCACTTCCTGACACCCCCTGCAACCTCTCACTCTTCAACATTCTACCTATGCAACCCCTGCACAACAGCGGCAGTAAAATGCCTTACTTGGGGTGACACGATTATAAAAAAAATAACTCTCATGCAACTCTCTTCACACCAGTATCCCCATCTTTCTCTTGATCATTTTCTGACGCACCCTGTAACCGATTCCTTGTCGATTCCGCTTTTTCTTCGCTCTTCCCTATGTAATCTTTCACTCTCCTCTTATGTAGCCCCCTGCTCGCCAGTGGCAGTACTGCCTTCTTTGGAGTGAGTCGACAAAATGTGTGTGTGAATTATCTCGTTGATTATTGCGAAATAATCCTTGGACTTGGTAGTGACGAACCAAATTCCAACATGAAAGAACAATAATTTCACAGGATATTTCACGATAATCAACGAGATAATCCTCATTAGCCAATTTACGGACACCTGATGATGACCAGAGGGTAAATAGTCGAAACGTTGTGTCTATTATAACACCTATATCAACCAAGATGAGAACAAAAGTTTGAAATAATTCCAAGATTATTGATAATTACCTATCTCGGCAATAAATACAATTTATGACAAGTGGCACGAACCCACTAACATAATTCAGTTGTCAAAATCCATTTGACACTGAATATAAAAGGCTCTAAAAATACACCACTAAAGTCCTTAAGGGCGGTGGCGTAGTGGATATAGTAGTTGGTTATGTATGTGTTAGCATCATGAATTTGACCCTTGGACTTGGTAGTGACGAACCAAATTCCAACATACAAGAACAATAATTGATTTTACAGATTATTTTGCAATAATCAACGAGATAATTCGCATCAGCCAATCTATGGATACCTGATGACGACCAGAGAGTACTTGGCCGAAACGTTATTTTTATATCGACCAAGATGAGAACAAAAGTTTGAAATAATTCCAAGATTATTGGAAATTACTCATCTTAGAAATAAATACAAATTAAAAATGTATGTTTTTCTTTCCTTTTATCTGTTTTTTTTTTGTTTTTTTTTTTGCTTTAAGTAATTAATGCTTATATCCGAATAGAATAAGGATTGGAATTTGTGAGGAACATAATAAATTAACGCTCGATTAATAAGGAAATGGTAATTATTTCAATTTGGCTCACATCCTAACCCTAACCCTAACCCTAACCCTGCCAGCAGCATTACAGGAACTTCGACATCCTCAAAGCAACAAAGCTAATTAATGTCACCAAGGCAATTACAAATGATACTAGTCAGAGTTATTACTATTATTGGTACAAAACTAAAACAAAAATGTACCTCATTACAGAATTAATGTTGTTGATCGATTTTGACCTTGATACTCAACTGGGTTTCAATATCGCCATTGCAGGTTATTTGAAGGCAGAATTTATTTTTGACACTGTATTTTGAAGATAATAATGGTTTTATGATACACAAGTATTGCAAATTTGTTTTTTCTACGGCTTATCGACCCATTGCAGGTTATTTAAAGGTAGAAATTATTGTTTTACACTGGTATGAAATTAAATTATCTATTTTTGGAGATAATAATGGTTTTATGATATACAGTCAGTCAGTTAGTGCCATACGTGATATACGCTTGGGCGATCATGTCTCGAATGAGTCATGAATGACTAGGCAGAAGATTATCCCGCAGTAGGATGTCATTGCTTTCTGCGGTAGACTGGTTGTCTGCCAAGGTTACAGAACCCAGTCTGTCCCATTATTTAACCCATAACCGGTGGGAAGAGACGGATTAATACCTTTCCAAAGGGTATTTGTACGTAATTGAATGCAAGGAGTTCAACTGGAATTCGAACTCGGCTCCCCGATTTGTCGATCCGAGTCGATATCCACTGCACCACAACTCACATCCTTTATGATACAAGTATTGCAAATTTACTAGCAGGAGGATGAAGAAGAAATCGATTCATGCCTTTTCCAAGAGTATTTGTGCGTAAGTGAATATAACGAATCTTATTGGGAATTGGAACTCAGTTCTTTAATTAACAATTCCAGGCTATTATCCATTACATCACCAAGAAAAGAAGGAAAAGGCATATCAGAGACAATGTTTGATTTCAGTGGAAAAAAGAAAGAAAAAGAAAGAGATTAAAGAAAGAGGAGACGATAACACTCTCATGTGTTTTACCCCCCGCATCAGTGAAATTGAGATCCTTGTCAGTTTAGTATCTTTTCATTTGTACCCTCCTACTTCTTTAAATAATGACCTACATTCATATTTGCCATGGTTATTACAATAATCTGTTAAAGTTATAAAGTTCAAATATTTAACAGATAGAACAGTGGCAATTCTACAGGGGAAGCAGAACATGCCAAAGCCCTACTTCCCTCCCGAATTTTGGCTGGCCCGTCGGTTAGCCCCCCTCCACATTTATAAGTCTCTGATTTCGATTGTTTTTTTTTTGAGGGGGGGTCCCCTCTCATCATCTCATTTTCCATTAAATCTTTTATATATAGATTGTATGCATTTTTATTGTCATGTGTTTATTTCCCCGTTTTTTAGGTGTCCCTTGTAAATATGTGGTATTGTGGTGTGTGAAAGATTGAGAGGTGATGGATGGGTTCTGGTGGTGAATATGCACATTGTAATGTGTGGTTGGGTCGTGATAGTGTTTAGCTGGGTATAGGATGAAGACCACCCTCTACCCACCCCCATTTTCGGCCTTGTACCACTATTTGAGTATTTTTGACGCAATAAATATTCAGTCTCTGATTTCGATTAGATTAGATCTTCAGCAGTTTTCCCTCTGCATTTTTTATTTTTATTTTTATCATTTAACTGATAATTTCTCTCTATTTTTCATTTATTTCCCATTTTTTCCTTCAAAAATAGTTTGAACTTTTCTAATTTCCTTATTTTGTAAAATCTACTCTTCTTTATTACATTAAATATTTAACATTTCTTAGTTATCCCCTTGTCTATTTAAGTTTTATATTTTAAAAAATAAACATTTTAAGTTACAGATGGTAACATTCTCACGATTGTATTATTTTTTATATTTCTGAGATAGGTTATTGTAAATATTTATACTATTTACATTGTTTGGACTGTTGTCCTCATTATTATTATTGTCATATTCACGACGTTTCGGCCGTTGTACGCTGCGACCTTCTTCGGGATCTGTCTATATTTCTGATATGAGATATTGTAATTATTTACAGTATTTACATTGTTTGGACTGTTGATCCCATCTCTATTGTCATATTCACGACGTTTCGGCCGTTGTACGCTGCGACCTTCTTCGGGATCTGTCTATATTTCTGATATGAGATATTGTAATTATTTACAGTATTTACATTGTTTGGACTGTTGTCCTCATTATTATTATTGTCATATTCACAACGTTTCGGCCGTTGTACGCTGCGACCTTCTTCGGGATCTGTCTATATTTCTGATATGAGATATTGTAATTATTTACAGTATTTACATTGTTTGGACTGTTGATCCCATCTCTATTGTCATATTCACGACATTTCGGCCGTTGTACGCTCCGGCTTTCTTCGAGATCTCGCTATATTTCTCATATGAGGTATTGTAACTGTTTATAGTATTTACACTGTTTGGACTGTTATTCCTATCTTTATTGTCATATTCACGACCTTTCGGCCGTTGTACGCTTCGGCCTTCTTCAGGATCTCTCTATATTTCTGATATGAGGTGTTGTAATTATTTACACAATTTACAGTCTTCGGGTTGTTGTTACTATTTTTATTGTCATCTCATTTCATAAATATAGACACATACGAGACCCGTTTGAAAAATAATGGAATGATCACGTATTTCGATGCGAAATCCATCATCCAAGAAGAATCCTTCCAGTATGGCATAGAAACGGCGAAGAGAGGACTGGAAAAGTACATTATTCTCGAGGGATATCACTTTTAATTGGAAACCATGTACTTTGTCGTTTTGAATTGAAAAAAAAATTGTTTGTAACGCCAGCTCTGTTACTTTACAGACAGATCTCAAATAAAATATCTGATCCACAGAATATAACAAAAATATCAGGATAGAATATGAGGAGCTTATGAATTTAATGGTTGATTTAAAGAATGTCGCAATTTATAAAAGAAAAAAACAACTTCCACGTAAAATTCTCGAGAGTGTCGACATTGGATCTTACCAAAATATATATCTGCGTCTCTGATTTTTTTTTTTTAGTTCAAATATCTCCATTCCTGCAGGAATTACTTTTTTCACAAGGCAACATACATAATTATAAATTATCCACCTACCAACTATATATATATATATATATAATATGAAACACACACACATACACACACACACACACATATATATATATATATATATATATATAATTTTCTATTTTATATCGGAGACATTTAAGACTGAAACAATGTTTTTAACTATGAAATATATATATTTTAGCGCTTCAATATCTTCTTTTTTTTTTTTTTTTTCAAGGGTTTGTTTTTTAACATGGTAACTAAAAACATATCTGCTGTCTATTTTTCGCTCATATTACAATTACAGTCGTGGATTCAATATTTCATTCCTGTCTGCATTATTTCTCGATGTGAAATAGATTTGCCCTAAAGATATATATATATATATATAGAGAGAGAGAGGGGGGGGGAGGGGAGAGAGAGAGATAGGCGTGAGTTTGTAACCCTGGGTTTCACGCTCTTGCGATCGTCAGACAAACTGATTAATTTTTTTAAAAAGTTGGTTATATGTAAGGTTGCGTATATTCGTGTATTTTTGTGGAAGTGGGGGAAAATCTGTCGTCATGACAGACGCAGACATATATATATAAAATACATTTGCACCCCCATTGACGCGCGCAAAGACACACACATGCGCGTTCGCCCACTGGGGCTTGCATAAACATATATATGTGAATCGTGCGGGGATCGGCATACATATGTATATGTAGTATTAAAAAAATTAATCAGTTTGTCTGACAATCGCAAGAGCGTGAAACCCAGGGTTACAAACTCACACCTATCTATATGAATATGTCAGCTCTATCACTGATATTGAGCACTTTCAAATAAGTACCACGCATATATAAATAATATAATGTATATAACAAATTGCATATATATATATATATTGATATTTATAATTATATACATACACTTTTCACATATATATATATACAAAAAATCTAGGAGTGAGCCACCACCTACCGCGGTTTTATACAAACCGTTTGTGTGAAACCGCGGTAGGTGGTGGCTCACTTCTAGATTTTTTGTATTCTCGCTCTACTTTCGTACTTTCGTATCGAGCACTTTGCTGTTAAGGTTTCGTCTTGGGTTTTTTTTTCTTTCAAACGGGCACTAGAACTATTTTTCTTGTGTGCTGTTTGTTTGTTTTTTTTTTTGTTTTTTTTTTGTTTTTTTTTTCTCCTACATTATTTAACCCACGAGGTAGTTCTCGCCGGGTTACAAGACGGTTTAAATTACTGTTAAGTTAGCATTATTTTTCGGATGTTTAGTCAGTTATTATTAGTTGATTTAATTTTTTTTTTAATCATATCACCCCCAAGCAAGGCGATAACGCCACTGATGCGCAGGGGACTACGTAAGAGTAAAAAGATTGGAAAAGAGAAAACCGGAAACCACATCCTAAACAGGGAACAAGGGATGAGCCTCTTCACCTGTTCAATAGACGTGGGTGGAGTGTGAAGCGGGCGATATGATTAAGTTCATTATATATATATATATAAAACGTGTGTGTGTGTATGTATTTCTAAATGTGCTTTGAGAAAATCTATAACAATGTGGGAAATTAATTTCGTGTTACGCGATTCGTTATTTAGGACTCCATTGGACTAATGTGTTATCTGCGTTCCAGTCATTACACATACGCATAAATGAGAGAGGACGCTGAAAATTATAAATTTAATTTTTTTTAATATGTGATTTCAGTGTATATTCGAGCCGATTGCATTTCGTTTCTTTTTCTTTATGTTTATACTTGGATGTGAGTTGCGGTGCAGTGGACATCGGCTCGGAACGCGAAATCGGGGAACCGAGTTCGAATTCCAGTTAAATTCATTGCATTCACTTACGCGCAAATACCCTTCGGAAATGTATTAATCTTTCTTTTCCTTATGTTATGGGTTAACTAATAAGACAGGCTGGGTTCTATGGCCTTGGCTAGCAACCAGTCTACCGCAGGAAGCAATGGCAAACTACTGTGGGAAAATATTCTGCTCAGTCAGTCATGTTTCTTTCGAGACATGATCGCCCAAGCGTGTATCACGTATGGCACTTAACTGACTGAATATACTTATACTCAAAGTCATTCCTAAGTTATGTATCTGATAATGGTGTAGTATGAAAATAAAGATGCTGCTTGAGTTTGCGCCCCCCGCCTCCTCAGAAAAATCACGTATAGCACTTAACTGATATTTGGATCACTTTTGTTATTAAGTACTCAACATTTTGATAATAGATCTGCCAAAAGATGAGATTTTGAACTTGGACATAACATTACATGAATGTGGATGAACTAATGATTAAGGCACTTTCGATATAGCCTGGACTTAGTAAAAGGCTTTCGATTTTAATTTAAATAGCACGTTAATAAATCAAAATTATGATCAAACTCATTTGTTCTTTATATATAAAATTTATCAAAAATTTCATATAGAAAAATTTCATATATATATATATTTCATATATATATATATATATATATATATATATATATATATATATATATATATAAACTTATTTATGAATGGAACTTTGTGTGTGTGTGTGTGTGTGTGTGTGTGTGTGTGTGTGTGTGTGTGTGTGTGTGTCTGTCTGTGTGTGTGTCCGTTACCTATAGACTCCGAAACGGCTGAACCGATTTTCTAGAAAATTTATAGAGTTGTACTATAAATGTCTCCGATGGTTCTTAGCTGGGTTTTGTATCGAGGTACCCCCGATAAATATCGGAAATCGATAATGGAAAATATTGGATTATAGAAGGTATCAAATTTTAATCAAATTTGATACCTTCATAGACAAAGACATAAGAAACGATATTCAGAAGTCTAAAGGCTTCAATTCTTACAATAATGCAGAAAATCGATAATATATATATACATATATATATATATATATATATATATATATATAAGGCAAGATGTTTGTGTGTGTGTCTGTTTATCTGCCTGTATGTCTGTATTTTTTCAGCACTTTTAATTTAGTTTTTGCTTCAGGTTTAGCACTAAGTAGGTATTATTGTAGTTCTTAGTCTCAGCCATGATACCATTTACTCAGAGGACATATTTAGCCTTCAAAATTCAGTTTACGACGAAAAAAACTTATTTAATATCGATACCAGGAAATCAAAATTTGACTTACATCCATTCATTTTTCTTTCAGTCTACGGTTTCGCTTTAACTGGAAACAACTATCGCTTTTTAGTCTTTCATGCCAACGTCCAAAGAATCTGAGCTCCCGGACCATGGATTAGTTTTAAAGCTTTCATTACACCCGAGCAACGCCAGGCTATACTGCTAGTATATATCTATATATAATGCGAAGAAAACTCAGCACATAATTAATCGGTTGCAAATCCAGATTTTATTTCAATGTAAAGAAAAATTTACAATTGCCTCGTTCAGACCGTTTATGAATAAATAAATGTTAATTTCAATCATATTTTCATAATTTCTTTACATTTCTGAAATAAATTTTGGATTTATAACCGTTTAATTTTGTGTCGAGTTTTCTCAATATATTTGCTCTGAATAAATCGATTGAGCTCCCTATTTCTATCTAATTGATAATATATATGAATTAGATAAAATTTTTTGAATTATCCTCTCCGTCTTCGCGAGTTGCCATTCTCTCGTTAATATATATATATATATATATATGTGTGTGTGTGTGTGTGTGTGTGTGTGTGTGTGTGTGTGTACTGTTATAATGTGGATATAAAGTGGGAGATCAATTCTACATTACAATCAATATATAAACTGATCCCTTACTTTATGGCCACAATCATTCATCTCTTACCTACTTCTTGACAGCCCTAAAAGCTGTCACTCTTTCTCATAACATTCTTCCTATGTAACCCCTGCACCACACTGGCAGTAAAATGTCTTGATCGGGGCGATGTGATAATTAAAAAAAAAAAGATATATATATATATATATATATATATATATATATATATATATATATATATATATATATATTGTATTTAGACAGCAATCTTTATTTCATACAATATTCGTTAAAAATGACAGATAAGTTTAAGCTTTTTATATAATTTTTCATGTGATCTTATTTTTTTTCTTTTCAGAGCATATACTATATAAAAATTTTACAAATATTTTATTTCTCCAGACAATCTTTAGCCATTAGCAAGGATGAATTTTAGTTCAAAATGTGCTCACATTTTTTTATATGAAACATTCCTCTGTCTCCACATACATGCACAAAACAATTCAGGTATTCCGTTAAAATAAAATAAAATTCATTCATCATAATCGCTAAAAGTATAGAACAGACTACAACAGATATATAGATAGATAGATAGATAGATAGATAGATAGATAGATAGATAGATAGATAGATAGATAGATATAACATACTGAGATAGATAGATAGATAGATAGATAGATAGATAGATAGATAGATAGATAGATATTAACATACTGAGATAGATAGATAGATAGATAGATAGATAGATAGATAGAATACATAGATAGATAGATAGATAGATAGATAGATAGATAGATAGATAGATAGATATTAACATACTGATAGATAGATAGATAGATAGATAGATAGATAGATAGATATTAACATACTGAGATAGATAGATAGATAGATAGATAGATAGATAGATAGTTATTAACATACTGAGATAGATAGATAGATAGATAGATAGATAGATAGATAGATAGATAGATATAGATACTGAGATAGATAGATAGATAGATAGATAGATAGATAGATAGATAGATAGATAGATAGATAGATAGATATTAACAGACTGAGATAGATAGATAGATAGATAGATAGATAGATAGATAGATAGATAGATAGATAGATAGATATTAACATACTGAGATAGATAGATAGATAGATAGATAGATAGATAGATAGATATGAACAGACTGAGATAGATAGATAGATAGATAGATAGATAGATAGATAGATAGATATGAACTATCTGAGATAAATAGATGCTATTTCGAAGTTGTTTTTTGCTGAAAAAATTTAACTGATTTTTACCTGCATTTTCATTGTTTTATTTCGCTTCCCACCCCGATCCGAATCACTGGGGTTGTGTGCGTTGTTGCGTATAAATAGCTACCTGTTTTAATGAAAACTTCTTCTTCTTCTTCTTATTATTATTATTATTATTATTATTATTATTATTATTATTATTATTATTATCACCTTAGAGAAGCTTTCAAGTGGAGAGACAATTTATTATCGTCATTATAAGGAGTAATATGACTCACTGGTTTGGACGAGACATTCAAATCGTTGTCACCCTCAATAAACATACCACAGTGGCAGGAAGATGTTTGATTTTATTGTCTTTTTATGGGAACCAAGCGCCCAAATCAATAAACTGTAGATAGGAAATAATGCTTCTATTTTTTTTAAAAGTTTATTTTCGTTCTTCTCCGCTGCTTTCCCCTGTCTCTTTTCCCCTCTATGTGACAATTCTACTCCTGCAACTTTGACAATTCTACTCCTGCAGCTTTGACAATTCTACTCCTGCAGCTTCTTCTCTCGCACTTCCCGCCTGTGGAACTCTCTCCCATATTCTTGCTTTCCTGACGGCTACAACCCCCAGAAATTTAAATGCAATGTCAATCCTCATCTATTAACCACTGGACTCTAGCTCTCTCCCCACCCCCGTATATCCTTCCCTTTCTCTCCACCTATGTATCTGTTATCGCACCTGCATTCTCAGCTTTCTATTACTCCTTTCTAACTAGTTTGTACTCCTCACTCTTTTCTAATTAATCTTTTTACAGTTATGTAACCCCCAGCTCATCAGTGGCATTTCTGCCTTGCTCGGGGTGAAATGATTAAAAAAAAATGTGGCCTGATAGTTTCTTCGCAGGAACATTAGCTGTCTTTTCCTGATGCTCAGTATTACTTTCCTTTTCGTTTCCATTCTTTCCAAAACCTCATCATTGCTCACATGCTCGATCAATGATATCCGCTGCATCTTTCTGTAGAACCACATTTCAATTGCTTCAAGTTTTTCCTTCATCTTTGATGATATTGTCCAGCATTCACCGCCATATTGAAGAACTGACATCACATAGCAATTCTTTGTTTCTAGTGAAAGTTTCCTGTCTCTTAATACTTTACTCAGCTTCTGTGTCCTTCGCTATGCCAATTCGCCTTCGGATATCTTCACTTTCTGTCTTCTGTTAGAAATTCTTCTAAATTATTTAAATTTTTGTACCTGCTTGATTTTAGTATCCCCCACCTGTATTTGGCATTTTGGGTTGCTCTTTTTGCTGATGACCACGAATTCAGTTTTCTTGCAGTTTATTTGTAGTCTTTTTTGTCACTCTCTTCAGTTACCTTCTGTAGAAGGTCTTGTAATCTCGTTTCCGTGTTTGCAATCAGCACTGTATCATCTGCGTACCTTATGTTCTTCAAACTGTGGCTTCCGATGACAAATCCTGGCATAACATCTAGGGTCCTCAAAATATTCCCGCTGTACAAGTTGAATAGATCCGGTGAAAAGACACATCCTTGTCTTAGCCAACTTTCTATCTTTGCATATCTTCTGAATTCATTACCTCTCTGTATGCAGGCATTTTGCTACAGTAGAAATTCTTAATTACTCTAAGGTCTTTCCCAAATATGTCGAGGCTGCTGAGCATCTCCATGAATTCTTTGTGGCGTATTTTGTCGTATGCTTTGCATAATCGATAAAACGTAGGTACGAGTGCTTCTTCATTTGTATTGCCCTTTCGGAGAGCATCCTAATCATAAATATGCGTTTCTTGTTCCAGTGTCTTTGACGAACCCTCACTGTTCTTGTCCTATCTCTGGCCTTATTCTGATTCTCGCTCTATTTATCAGGATTCGGATGATCAGAGGGTGGTTGAATACCGGGTCGTCAGTTCGATCCTCACTGAGTACATTAACAAAATTCGATAATGAATATCCCAAGCGTTGATACGTTGTCGAATCAAGCAAACAATAAGCAGCATAGAACAAGGGTTAGTAAGTCTGAGTAGTGAGTTCGATTCTCACTAACTGCCGCATAAAAAGATATATCCTAGTAACGATCGTTGACCATTGCCGCTAAATAGTGAGTTTAATGCCTACCGGATTTTCTTTTTCTTCTTCTTCTACTTCAGGTGCCATCAAAACGTAAGCGATCATGAACTGCCACTTGGCTCTGTCTACTTATCACTCTCCCATAAGCATGGACCAAACGAGTCTCCCTGAGAGCAATATACTGTGCTTCCTCGGCCTTACCCTATCTTCCGATCTCAAGTGGAATCATTACATTGAGTCAATAGCTAAATCCACTGCTAGGAAGGTTGAGTTACTGTATCGGGCCAGGAATTTTTCCGCCTGAACCCATTTTGCACATATACAAATCAACCATCCGTCCGTGCATAGAATACTGCACTGTTCATCTCAGTGTTCTCGACAGACTCCAAAGAAGAATCAGTAATGTGATAGGTACCGACTTGGTGGCTCGACTCCAGCCGCTTTCTCACCGACGGGATGTGGCTTCCCTCTGTCTGTTCTATAAATATTTTCACGGCTTCTGCTCCGACGAACTTAAGTCACTGGTGCTCTTGCCACAGGAGTTTACTCGTGCAACCAGACTGGCAACAGGGTCCCACCCATTCACAGTTAGATCAACCAAATGCAGCCGACAATTCTACTTCAACAGCTTCTTTTCTCGCATTTCCCGCCTGTGGGACTCCCTTCCATATTCTTGCTTTCTTCACGGCTACAACCACCAGGAATTTAAATACAATGTCAATACCCATCTCTTATACACTTGACTCCAGTTCTTTCTACATCACCCTGTATATCTTTTCCTTTCTCTCTACCTTGGTAACTGTCATCAGACTTGTATTCTCATCCTTCTCTTGCCCTTTCTCTGACACCCCTTGAAACTGGTTCGTCTTTCTTCTCACTCTTCTCCTGTCTAATCTTTTACTCTTATGTTGCCCCCTGCGCATCAGTGGCGTTACCGCCTTGCTTGTGGTGAAACGATTAAATAATTTTTTCTTGGTATCTCTTCCAAACCCCGATCCGCCATCCATTTGTTCAGAACTGTCAAGTATGTCTCGCACTGCTTTCCCCTGTCTCTTTTCTTCTATCCGTCTTGTGAGTGTTAAATTCTCCAGGCCCTCCTTAATCATTACGTGTCCGAGGAACTTCATCTGTCTCTTCCTTATATTAAGTATGAGTTTTCTTCTCGTCTCCATCCTCTCCAACACCTAATCGTTGTCCAAGTGCTCAGTCCGTGGTATCCTCAGTGTCCTTCTGTAAAACCACAATTCTGTTGACTCAAGCGTCTCCTTTATCATTGATGTGATCATATTTTTAATACTGCACAATAGCATAATGAACTTTTCTGGTGTCCAGTTTTGTGCTCTCTTCCCCATGCTAGTCTCTTCTTATTGGCTGGCCGAAGCAAAGACTTCCTGACTGCCTTGTAAAATTTTGCAAAGTAATAATAACAAAAGAACCATTCTATTTTCATTTAGAATTATCCACTTGGCAATAAATGCTAAAATAGTATGAAATACATCATTTTCTTTTTTAAAACTGGGGTGGCCTATTAATTATGGCCGGTAGTACATATATATATATATATATATATATATATATATATATAGTGTTTATTGTCATCCGCAGACAGATCTGTTTCGCCGTATCACAGCTCATCAGTACGGTTAGACTCCGATTGCTTTTTTACCCAGGATTGAAAACCCACCAAAATGTCGTCAGTCGGCGACTCTACCCCTGAGCTAGAGGCGTTCGGTGGAAGTAGGCAGACTTTCATTATGCGCCCAATAGATAGAGCGCTCTAATTCATTTCACTGATATATATATATATCAGTTTTACAAACTTTTGGTGGGGCGTGCGGTCTTTACACCAAAACAAATTAAATGCCCGCATAAACATTTCTCTAAAAGACCATCGTTGTACCTCAACATAGCAACTCATAACAAATATTCAAAATGTCTGCTTGCTCCTACAGACGCAGCATCCGATGGATTATTGACTAGCGGACCCTTTCAAATACACCCATACGGTGTAGAATGTTTCACAGTCCCCAATGATACGACTGCTTTATAATCCAATTGTTTTAGGGGACCGAACTCACAGATAAATATACAAAGGATTGAGATTGGAGAACGCGCAAATGTTTCATTTTTGAGTTATTAAGTTTAAAGATAGTTTATGGCAGATGGTGTTGTGCTGTCAAGTAAACTAGAAGAACACATTCCCCAGGCATTAGGAGACCCTAGCATATCGTACATCTCATAGTAATGCATGAAGGGTCTTTCAAGAGCACCTTCTGTATCCGTATCATTTAAAATATGTGCTGGGTCTTTCACCCTCTGAACAATCACCGCGGGAGAACTTTTGCCGATGGTTTATTGATCCGTTGTTAGTCTCTTCTGTCTTGTTTACGAATAAGGTAACATATGTTTTATGTCATGAGTAAGAATAAATAACTCAACAACAGGAATAGGTTAATTGTTGTATTCCGTGAAAATAGTATTTACAAAGGTTATTAGTATCCAATACAAGAATAAAGGTTAATCGTCTCAACCGTCGTAAGACGTAGTATGAGCAATGGGTACTTCCGGGTCGTCACCGGAAGTCTACGACTGACTTGTCGATCTGCTGCTCGGCACACTCTATATTTAGTTGTCCCTCCCAGTAAGGGCAACATGTGACACATGGTCAGTTATAACTGCGATTTCCGGGCTATATGGCCCGGCCAAAAAATGTCTGTCTATTTTTGCCCAGTCATGCCTCTAACCTTCGGCGGAACCACGACTGGGTTATAGCTCTCTGCTCGGAAGCAGAGAGCGCCCTCCACCCGAAGGCAGAGAGCCGACAGTGTCGTAGAGAGTACGGCTGCTCGGCACACTCCCCTACGTAGATGCCACCATTACTTTACATAGTAATGGAATAGTCCATTATAGCCGAATAGTCGTGGGCGTCCCAACAATATGGAAGAGATAAAATGTCATATTTGCACAATTTGCACAAGCAACATTTGTGGGCGGAACAGAATTCTCATGGCAAAATGCAGGCTAGACACCGGCATCACTTTACGATTAATGTGTTGACTGGAATTGTAGGTGACTCTCTGCTAGGTCCATATGTCTTCCCAGGACGTCTTACAGAACTTATCTACAAGGGCTTTATTTCGGACGCACTTTCAGACCTGTTAGAGCATGTACTGATACGAAGACGCATGTCGTTCATGTATGATGGGAGTCCAGCACATTTTAGTTTCATTGTTTGCGATGCACTGGCTAATTTTTTTTTTTTTTCAATCATTTCATCCCAAGCAAGGCATTCCCCTGCCACTATTGCGCAGGGGGTTACATAGGGGAAAGTGATGAGAAAGAGTGGTTAAATATAGGAAATGTCAGAAGGAGGGTGATAGACGGGTAAGGATACCGAGGATGAGGGTTGGGTAGATTGGAAGAGAATGGATGCGAGTTAGTGTGTTAGGAGGTGTCTGTTGACCTTACATTTAAACTGCCCGAAATTGTAGCTGCCGGGGAAGCAAATGTGGAAGGGTATTCCACAGGCGGGAAGTGTGAGAAAAGAAGCTATTGGAGTAGAAATTGCGGTTACATTTTATTGGTTTTACTGTCTACAATAAAAATTGATAGGTAAGGGAGAACCGGTTCTATGGTCTGCAGGTTCATTGGGGACCAATCTCTGGGACCACCAACAATTGGTTTATGCAGCAGACATTAATAAGGCAAGAAGGTGACATGGAGGGCGTCGTTAAAACCATTCGACACAGTGTAGGAGTAAACGGTCTCCCAGTCAATGATCCCTTCGGTGAATGTGTGTGCAGAAGCAAGCGGGGGATATTTTAAACACTGTTATGAGTTTTAATGTTGCGGTAGAACGAGGGACATTTGGACAGATGTTTATATGAGCACTTAACCTTGTTTTGGTGTCAGAAACCAGCCTCTAAGTATTTTATACACACACACACACACACACACACACACACACACACACACACGCACGCACGCACACACACAGACACACACACAGACACCTCATTAACGCTCTCACTCCGTGATTGAAGACTGATAAACTTTGAAAAAGCAGTAGCTGCTCTAGCATCTACGCATCGCTCATTCAGTAATGAATTAGAGCACTCTGGCTACTGGCGTATGATACATCATACTCTAAAAGTCTGTCTCCTTTTACCGAGCGCCCATAGCTCAAAGGTAGAATCGCCGACTGACACCAGTTTTTATATATACATATAGTCATCCGCAGACAGTACGGTTAGACATCCTATTGCTTCTAGCCTGGATTAAAATCCGACCTAACTGACATCAGTCGGCGATTCTACCTCTGAGCTATTGGCAATACTGAGCTCCGACAATATGAAGGTTATATATATATATATATATATATATATATATATATATATATATATATATATATATATATTGTTTAATTACTTAGTTTTTGGTCATAATAAACTTAGACCAGTACACATTTGTATTAAAAAGTGTTCAATACAATTATATTGTAGAACTTTTGAATATTTTTTATTTGTAAACGACTAAGTGTAACCATACCAAAAAATACCTAATACCTATAAGGTTCATACAACCGTTATAATTTCTTGTAATTCTAAAAATTGTGCGTTCAAAATTCATCGTTACTTGAGCGTTCAAAAAATCACTGTTATGTGAGCATTGTTAAAAAAAAAAATCGGTAAACGGTAAAATCAGTTATTGCAAATTGCCTTCAGACACCACATTGTAGAAACCTAGGTCGCGTAATAACTCGTTTACAAATGAAGAATATATATATATATATATATATATATATACTCGCTTCTTATTCTTGCTTTACTGACAGCTACAACCTCCAGGAATTCAAATGCAAGATCAATACTCATCTCTTAACCACTTGACTGTTGTTCTTTCCTCACCACCCTGTATATTTTTTTTAATCATATCACCCCGAGATCCTTTCCTTTCTCTCCACGTCTGCAACTGTCATCACACCTGTATTCCCTACCTTCTCTTGCTCCTTTCTAAATGGTTTGTCCTTCTTTTACTCTTTTCTATCTAATGCTTTTACTTTTATGTAGCCCCCTGCACATCAGTGGCGTTACCGCCTTGCTCGGGGTGATCTGGTTAATATATATATATATATATATATATATATATATACATATATATATATATATATATCAGAATATGGAAAGCTTAGGAATAACCATAAGGTATGGAAATAAATCAGCATTTATTTTCGAGGAAATATAATGGCACAGACTGACTCCCTTTCCAAAATCTGAGCAAATTTTGTTTCCCTTCCCCCAACACTCTTCTTCGGGTTTAGAAATTTTCATGGCGTTCGTCGAATGAACTGATGAAAAAATATCACTAGTGTTCAGTCTGTTTCTTTTTGTTCAGGCAACAAAATTGGAGATTGTTTTTGGGACAGGCCTGTTGAGTTTCAGCAGGAGACCTACATTGCAGCACAAAGCTCGACATGGGGCAACCAATTATAGTTTTATTGTTTTTTTGTTTTTTGTTTTTTGTTTGTTTGTTTTTTTCCTGTTTTTTTAGATCGCTTTTCCCTCTCCAGACCACTTATCCGTCGCCGCATTTTGTCTCTTTTAACATTACTGTCACCCAAAAGTGACGTAGCTAACGCTGATCGGTTACTTGCGAAAACTATGGTTGACGAGCGGAAAAAATGAAGGAAAAAGGAACACTAAAAGATAAAAAATAAAAATAAAAAATATAAATAAAACGATGGATAAACTAATGGTATGTGGGATTCACGCCATCACACCCACCATATTGTCACCATTATAGCATAACGTCACAATATAACTTGATAAAAATAAATAAATAAAACTAGAAAATGAGTGAATGAGACATGGTGGAGAGGTCCTTTCTTTTCTTTTCCAATTATAACTTTTTTCTGCTATAAGAACAGTAGGAGAGAAAAAGGGTTCGTTTGCTTCCTTCACCCAGAACACGAAATATCACAACACACACACTCACAGAGAGAGAGAGAGCGAGAGAGAGATGTCTAGCTAAACATTAACAGAGACATTATTCCTAGGATCGCAAAATTCCTTTAATTCTGTCGGCCATTTTTTTTTTCCACAAAATTTCTGATTCAAAATGCTTAACACTTCGTTTCCATCTCTTTATCTTCCCTTTCTTTGTTTCTTTCTTTTGCCTTTTGCCTTTTCTCTGATATTATTCTCTCTCTCTCTCTCTTTCTCTCACATTACTCTCTCACTCTCTTTCTTCTTCCTTTTTAATCTGCCATCCTTCCCCACTACTCTCTCTTTCTCACTCTCTCTGATTTCGAACTCTCTGAACAAATTTTTCACCAAGAAGGAAATAGGTAGTTCAAGAACAATTTACATTGATCGGAAATTTGTCCTCATCTTTATTGTCATATTCATGACGTTTCGGCAGTTGTACGCTCTGGTGTTTTCAGGGGATATACGATGGAATTTCAAATCGAACCTTTTATATAAAGGAAAAAAAATTGAGCATACTGGAAAAACTTTTTATTATATGGTAAGAATATTTTTATTTTCCATATTTTTTTGCTCAAGACTCCTAAATCTCTACAGCGTTTTATTTTTGTGAGGCTGACAGTTGAACTTTGTTGGACAATTTTTTTAAGTGAAGAATAAACATTTGTGTTGAATATTTCCTCATATATGATTCAGAGAGTTTATATTCTTACCAATAAATTTTCTACTCATTCACTTTTTTTTTAATAATTTCACTCCAAGCAAGGCAATTTTACTGCCACTGTTGCGCAGGGGGTTACATAAGAGAAAAGTGATGAGAAAGAGGAGCAGGTTATAGGGGGTGTCAGGAAGAGGGTAATACAAGGATGATAATACTGGTATGATGGGGTGGAATGGATGAAGAAAAATATCTTGAAAGAAAGGATGCAAGTCAGTGAGATAGGAGATGACTATTGACCTTACATTTAGATTCTTGGATATTGTAGCTGTCGGGGAAGCAAGTATACGGAAGGGACTTCTACAGGCAAGAAGTGAGGGAAAAGAAAATGACAGAGTAGAAATTGTGGTTACATTTATCGGTTTCACTGCAAAAGGGTGGGATCTAGTTGCTAGTCTAGTAGCTCGAGTAAATTCATACCTAGGGAGCACTAGTGAGCTACGTTCATTGGAGCAGAAGCCGTGAAAATATTTGTAGAAGAGGCACAGGGAAGACACATCACGCCGGTAAGAGAGCGACTGCAGCCAAGCCGCCAAGTTGGGATCGATCACATTACAGATTCTCCGTTGGATTTTCTCAAAAACCCCGAGGTCAATAGAAGGGGCACCGGAGCAGATGTGGCAGGAGTATTCAATACACAGGAGTAAAGAACTAATGTTAAATGTTTTTTAGTCAAATATCTTGGATATTGTTTGCGGATGTGCGTTGTTGTGCCTTGGATATCGACAAACTGGGGTGCCGAGTTCGAATTCCAGTTGAATTCAGTTCATCCACTTATGCACAAATACCTTTGGGAAAGGTATTAATCCGTCTCTTCCCTCCAGTTATGGGTTAAATAATAGGACAGATTGAGTTCTATAGCTTTGGCTGGCTACCAGTCTACCGCAGAAAGTAATGGCAGCCTCCTGCGGGATAATCTTCTGCCCAGTCATTCATGTCTATTTTGAGACATGGTCGCCTAAAGCGTGTATCACGTATGACACTTAACTGACTGACTGATTTTGGATGGTTAGGAAAAAAAAGGGAGTAATAATGACTTCCTCTTCTTACCCGGGAAATTTCAAATTTGATTTTTTAATATCCTGAATAATTGTTTTACATAAATGAAGATAAGACAAAAAGAAAGACCAATAATCTATAGTATTATTCTGCTTTTTTGTATTCCTGTTGTATTTGCTTGTTTTTATATTTTATATTTACTCTGTACTTTGTGTTTGTTTTATAATCTACACTGAGCACTTTGTTCTACGAACTTATCAACATATATTTTCGGCTTACAGCCATATCACGTTGAATACACCGGTTCTCACTCGATCACCGAAATTAAGCAACGTTGAGCCTGGTCAGTATTAGATGGGTGACCGCTTGGGAATACCAGGTGCTGTATGCGTTTAGTGTCGGATGTGCGTTGTGGTGCAGTGGATATCGGCTCGGAAAGAGAAATCGGTGAGCCGAGTTCGAATTCCTGTTGAATACCCTGCATTCACTTAAGTACTGGTACCCTTGGGAAAGGTATTAATCCGTCCCTTCCCTCCAGTTATGGGTTAAATAACAGGGTAGGACTTGGGGGCCCAGCCCTTAAAAACAAATCCCAATGAATCTTAATACTCGAAAAGAAAAATGTATTACTAGACACAAAACTTATGTAAAAAAAACAATAAATTGTTGAAAGAAAATGGTATTACCAGCAATAAATAAAGTTTAGTTGGCAATAAATGACCCGCCGATGTTGATATGCTATAAAACAATCAACATATATTTTCTTGATGTTTCATTAACTAAGTCCATTGTTATCACTGCACTCACAGCAGCCTCTTCCCTCTAAATCATTCTTATTAGTTTGCAGATAGATAGATAACCAAAAAGATGGTAAAATGTAATGTTCCACACTTCATATTGGTTCTGGGACCGTCATTCATGGAAGCTTTATTTACATTCCAAAGTTTCGGTGGAAATCTTACTGGAATGTGCCGATGGTTTACTGCTGGAATGCCTGGCTAAAATTTTCGTTCCTTTCGTTAACCATACGCACCAGAAACATACGTTTGATCAAAGTATTCTATCAAGGAAGCTGCTACATCAGGAGATCTTGCTTTAAGTAACTGCATTCCCGCTGGGACATCCTCTGCAGATAGAAATGCCAATGAGTCTATTTGACCACAGAATTGACAAAAGTCCTTTGTAGTGTTTAGTAAGGCCAAGGTCTTGTATTTTACTCCAGTTACTCTGAATAAAGTGTTTGCAACAAACTTGTATGCGTGTTTCCGTTCCAAAATCGTTGTTAATAGCCTGGATGGTTGCCTGTTCGAAGTCAGCAATTATGGTTGTTTGTTCTGGGCAGATGTCAGTCTCTTGACAGTGGTCTACAACTGCTTGTTATATGTTTCATATGTTTCATATGTGCATATTGCATATGTGCATATTGTTTCATATGTGCATATGTGCATTGCGTCTTATTTTGCAGATAAGCAAAAACAGTAGAAACCGCGGTATTAACAATTGAGACGCGTATTATATTTTGAGGACCCTAGATTTTGTGCCAGGATTAGTCATCGGAGGCCACAATTTGAACAGCTTAAGATACGCAGATGATACAGTGCTGATTACAGACACGGAAAGGAAACTATAAGGCCTCCCACAGAAGGTAGCTGAAGAGACCTTTCACAAAGGGTACCTGAAGAGAGTGACAAGAAAGAACTACAAATAAACTGCATGAAAACCTAATGCATGGTCATCAGCAAATAAGAGCAACCCAAAATGCCAAATACAGGTGGGGGATACTAAAATCAAGCAGGTACAAAAATTTAAATACCTGTTCTAACAAAAGACGGAAAGTGCGACGCAGAGTTCCGAAGGCGAATTGGCATGGAGAAGGACGCGTTCCAGAAGCTGAGTAAACTATTAAGACACTGGAAACCTTCACTAGAAACAAAGAAGAGAGTACTAGATTGCTATGTGATGTCATTTTTTTAATATGGCAGTGTATATTGGACAATGTCAAAAAAAGATGAAGGAAAAACTTGAAGCAACTGAAATGTGGTTCTACAGAAGGATGCTGCGGATATCATGGACCGAGAATGTGAGCAATGCTGTGAAAGAATGGAAAAGAATGGAAACGAAATAACTGAAGTTCTTTGGATATGCAATGAGGAAGGGGGGCTTGGAGAACCTGATACTAACAGGCCGGATAGAGGGAAAAAGAGACAGAGGAAAGCAGCGGATAACATATTTGAACAACGGGGTTTGCGAGATGTTACATGAGAGAGAGCCACCAGGGATAGGGAGACGTGGAAGGCCATGATCGCCTACGCCCTGAAAGGACAAGGCACATAGAAGAAGAAGAAGAATTATATAAAGCTGTAAGAATCTTTGTGGTGACATTGCATAGTTGCCATCCATCAGCCATATATCAGCAGAAACAAGTAAGTTCAATGATTCATCAGAAGCATTATAGCCCTCATCTTTGTTGCAATTTGTACACTCCGGCTTTCTTCGGGTGCTTCATTACAATCACTGGGCTATATGAACCCCATTCCTTGCGTAAAGCTTCGATTAGAAGTCACAAGCTACTTCTTGCTATAGCCTGGTATTGAACTCACAACTCTAAGAGCCAAGTCAGGAACTAACGTCTATATCCACTGGGTCAGGTTCTTAAAAACAACTGAATTTTGGGGACTTATAAACCTAATGTCTAGTATCTTTTTTTTTACCAGAGTTCATATTGCACTTTTTGATGTTAATGGTTTTCTCTAGTATTTTTTTTTTTACTAGAGCTCATATCTATTATTCCTGATGTTAATGATTTTCTCTAGTATTATTTTGGCAACAAAGATGAGGACAATAGTCTGAATACTGTAAATACTGTAAATACTACCTCATCTTAGAAATACAAACAAATACTAAAGGAGGGGTTGGTATGTTTGATCCATTGCTGGATAACAAAAATGGTTTTGGCTCGAAAGCAGCACTAGAAGTCCATTTTGGAAGAAAGTTGCAGATCTTCAAGTCTTTCTGATACATTTGGGATATAGTTTTGCTTTTCCTTTACGCAAAGTTCTTTTATGATGTTCTCACTTGGAAATAACGCCTTTGCTTCAGCTGGCACCTCGTTCAGTTTAATTCTTTAAATCTGGTTGGGTTTATTTTCTATTTCTGCTGCTTTTCTCTTCGTGTTGTTGATGTCTTTCGTGGATGCAATAGCTGCATAATCAAGAGCGTGGCTGTAGTTCTTTGGCCGGTGACGTTGTGGTAAACAAGCCCCTGATATCAATGGTACCATTTGTCTTGTTATTATTATTGATACTTTTTAATTCTTGGAAGAGATTTTGTAGTTAACGGAAAATTTTATAATGTTTTTAAAGAGTGCTTGACTGCTACGTGATGTCAGTTCTTCAGTACGGCTGTGAATGCTGGACAATATCATCGAAAATGAGGACAAAACTGGAAGCGGCCAAAATGTGGTTCTACAGAAGGATGCTACGGATATCGTGGACTGAGCATACAAGCAACGACGAAGTGTTAGAAAGAATGGCAACAAAAAGGAAATTGATGCTGAGCATCAGGAAGAGACAACTGAAGTTCCTGGGACATGCAATGAGGAAGGAGAGCCTGGAGAACCTGATACTGACTGGTCAGATAGAAGGAAGGAGAGACAGAGGAAGGCAGCGGATAACATATCTGCAGAGTCTGATCAGGTGGATGACGGAACGGGGGTTGCCAGGAGCAACAGGAGCAAACATACTAAGAGCCACAAGGGATAGGGAGACGTGGAGATCCATGATCGCCTACGTCCTGAAGGGACAGGGCACATAGAAGAAGAAGAAGAATGACACAAATGATTGGAGTTACTGGTTCCATATGTTTCAAAAGACATTCCAAGGCATATATTTGTACATAGATTTATATATATACTAGCATCATAGCCCGGCGTTGCCCGTGCAACTCAGAACATTTTAGTAGTAGGACTCGGTAATATAAAAAAATAATTATATAAAAAATTGTTGTTTAAAAATTGTTAAAAAATTCCATTAAAAAAATCTATTTTCTTTTGTTTTGCGTAAACGTGATTTGATGTTTTATGTGACATTGTAAACAACATTGCGTTTGTTTTAGTTTCAAAATTACGGGGAGAAATATTTACATTTTTGTTGACTAAATAAATGAATTTACCATCAAGATAAAAATTATTTATTTTCTTTTACTGAAATTAGAAATATAAAAACTATTACGCTCTCAGTTCAGAAATTTTCGAAGAATATTTAAAAATGTAGAAATATAAAAATTATTACGTTCTCAGTTCAGAATTTTTTTTTAAATATTTCTTTTGTTTCAAGATTACGGGGGAAAATAATCACATTTTTTGTTGATCAAATACATTTTTAAAATGTCAGAATAAAAATTAAATATAAAGGCTCATTTTTCTTCTTTTTTTTATTAGTCACGTTTGACACGTGTGATTAAATTTTTGTGACGTAATCTAGCAGCCATCTTAGATCTTAGATGATTTACGGAGCAAATGTATAAAATTTGCACCATTGGCCAAAAAGTGCGAAAGGGAAAATTGCTAAACTTAAACTCAAAAAGTATGTGTCGACCTGGCTTCCCTGTTGACATGTGTCCCTAGAAAGTTTGAATGGCGTAGCATAAAAAAAATGTAGGTTTGCATAGGAAACAGTCACACACAGACTCACAGACTGCCTTTTATATATATATAGATTAGAGTTGTTGGTGTTGGATTTAAAACACCATCAGCCTATTGAAACAAGAAAATTTTATATATGTGTGGGTACATTCGAACCTGCATACTCACTTATACCAGGGAGAACAACACCATTAGACCTGGTGTGTTTTACCACTCAACCACAGAAGACATCATTGCAGCCAAAGTTCGAATCAAGTTTTCTATGCACTTTCAAATCCTGCCGGAAGATAGATATTTTCCAAACAAGATTTCTCGAACAGCAAGGCCGGGGGATAATTAAAATGTACTGCTTAATTATAGAAAAGACAGACTATCCACGTGACAGAGAGAGAGGGAAAGTCAAACGCATACACACATTTCCAAAGTTCAAAATTCCTAGCACCTGAAGAAAGCCAAAACGACCGAAACGTCATATTGTTCGTTTCTTTCTTTTAAATTTCTATTAAGAATTTTTCTAAACAAAATTTCTACTTCCAGTGTGGCAATATTAAACTGAACATTGACTTAAACCAGTGAAATTGGTTATCGGAAGCGAAATTTGATCTAAACAAATGTTAGGCCTTTATATTTGGGTCATCAGAAAACAATAAAGGTAAACGAAATAATATTTTTGATAAAAAGAATTTTGGAGTAGATTGAACATCGAGATGTATATTGTTTACTAATGGTGAAATCTTAGTTCAATGTTATCAGAGAACGGTGGAAATGAATGAAAATAAAGTTTTGCAAGTGAAATCGAAATACCGCTTCGTAAACGAAAGGACCATTGGAAGTCACATAAATTTTCGCTGTAGCAGCAAACATTCGTGATCACTTGTGTTAAGCACGTAAATGGCCTGGCTTGTGACCCTTCGTGACCCATTATAAGCACGTCGTGATGGTGAAGTTGGAAGAGTCAGACGACGATCGTGAAAGCGTACGGTCGTGAGATCGGAATCCCCCCCTCGCTGAAGTAAAAGTGCGGACGAGTTAAAAACAAGGACTTTGAGAAATGTTATCGTTACAGCAGTCACATTGAAGACCTCTGAGTATATGAACTTAACATTCGTCGCTAGCACAAGAACAATCGTTGTATTTGGGAAGAATTGACTCCGTTAAAAGAGTCTGGAAAACATTGTTGAAAAAAGTTATATGTCTTCTGAGACGATTTAACAACAAGTAAACCATACTCTCTCTCTCTCTCTCTCTCTCTCTCTCTCTCTCTCTCTCTCTCTCTCTCTCTCCAGTGTGTAAGTTGTTATACTAAAACAACTTGTACTTTCTGTAACTTTTTTCTTTTTCTATTGATTTCTGGTATATAAAAGGCATTACCAGTGCACCCATCGAACAATAGTTTGTTCGGCTTCCTACGGACATTATTTTTTCTTTCTATTTCTTTTTGCTGTATTCTAAATGTTTAACACCGGCACCTCTAGCCGTGTCTACATCTTCAGTCGACCGTGAACGAACAATACGTTTGCTTTCTGGATCTAATAATCACAACGTGGGAAGCAGATTTAAAACAGTGAGTCGGTTGACTGACCTGCGGATACTCATGGACCTTACGGCCAACTCCTTGAGTTTGGTTAAGATCGAATAGATGCCTCAACCCGAAGAAGAAGACGCCGATAGTCGAGGGAAGAGTTAGGAGTGGAAGAGTTAGGTCTTGTGCACCTTGACGGGAATAGGCCCGTGAAGTGGAAGTGCTAGATACACGGTCTAGTGACAAGGATAACATCCCGACAAACAAAAGGGTGCCGTGATCGTCAGTATTCGACCCGAGGAGAAAGAGTGTTAAATCCACTCAAAAACAAGCATCTATTAATATGTTTAGAAAATATATATATATATATATATATATATATATAAAAATATAAGAGACAATGAATGTCTGTTACGTTTAATCATGAGCCGTTCTAAACATCGTATTTTGGCTTTAATTTCAGGTGAAAATAAGACAAAAATTCTCCAACATTTGGATAATTTTTTATTAAGTTTCATTTAAATATATGGTTCTGTTATCATTTCGACCTCTCACATGTTGTGACGTCATAGAACCGCATTACAAATTTACGAACTGCGTTTGCTATTTTTGGTAACTGTCATTGTTGCTTAACAAAATTTTTATGTCAACACAAGATAAAATCGTCGCTGATGGTGGATGTTTTTATGTTAACGTCCTTGTAACCTCTCTGAAGTTGGCTCATGTGCGCCGAAAGCTTAGAACCAACTTAATAAAAAATTATCAAAATGTTGGAGAATTTTTGTCTTTATTTTCACCTGAAATTAAAGCCAAAATACGATGTTTAGAACGGTTCATGATTAAACATAATAGACGTTCATTGTCTCTTATATTTGACAGTATATGTTTAGAAAATTATCTGCTGCCTCGATACACTATATATATATATATATATCACTGAATACGCCCGACGTCTTGTCTGTAGAACCCTATCTGTCCTCCTATTCAATTCAGATCAGTCGGGAACTGCCATAGGTGATACACGCTTGGGCGATCATGTCTCTTTCGCGTTGTGACTAACTAGGCAGAAGATTTTCCCCATAGTATGTTGCAATTTCTTTCTACGGTTTCTATAGAACCCAATCTGTCCTGCTATTCAACCCATAGCTAGAGGGAGAAGAGATGGATTCATTTTTTTTTCTCTAAGGTATTTGTGCCTAAGTGAATGCAACGAATTCAAATGGAATTCGAACGCGGTTCTGCTATTTCTCTGATTTTCTCTGATTTGCTTGGCTGGCAACCAGTCTACCGCAGAAAGAAATGGCAACCTACTGGGAGAAAATCTTCTGCTCAGACAGTCATGTCTCTTTTGAGACATGATCGCCCAAGTCTGTATCACATATGGTACTTAACTGATTAACTAAACGACATTTTTTAATAATGTTTTGTGTTGCGTTTGACAGAAAAATTCATCTTGATATTTACAGAGCTCCAGTCATAACATGTTAGTTCAAACAGCAAAGCAATTTTAATTTGTTTTTCATTTCCCCATAAGCAAGACAATAAAGTCACTAAGACGAAAAGAGGTTACTTAATGTGAGTGGATATAAGAAAAATGAAATATTTCTCAAGAGATAGAACTATAAAAGAGAAAGAATTCAGAAAACAAACGATAACGATTGACATCGTATTTAATTTTCTGATAATCAAAGTTGATTTGAAAGTCGGAAGTAGGAAGAAAAATCTACACGCGAGAAGAAGAAACTCTTAGCAAAGAACTTACGGTTGTATCTAGCCATTTCAAATGTAAAATTCTGAAACCTAGCAGCCAATCTAGTACTGCGCTTAAATTCATAAATCCCAGTTACTCTAGAGGAAAGACAACAATGACCATGGAATAAGATCAAAGATGACTGAAAAGCAAGTAGCTGAAAGAGTGTTCTACGAGCAATAAGTGCGATAGAAGAAACTGTTAGCATAGAACTTAGGGTTACTAATAGAAATTTCAACAGTATAATGAGACCTTGCCGCCAATCTAGAACTGCACTTAAAATCATAACATCTAAGAATAAAGAAAGAAAGCTGATCAGAACAATTGCCATGAAGATATTTATAGAAAAGGCCCAAGGAAACTACGTTATGACTGCGGGAAAATTTCTGAAGCAGAGATGCCAGACCATATTGTACATTTTAGCAGATACGGAAAAGGGAATGGAATCAAACTTTTACATAAATTTTCCATATTTAGCAAGCTTAGTTGATTGCAAAATCAAAGACTGTATTCCGCTAGTTCCTGCATAGTGATTGTTTAAAAAAACTTTAAAAATGCAGGGATTTTTTTTTGTGGGGGGGAGGTTCGACTCTTTATTTCTGGTATTGCTTAAGGTGAAATAAATATATCAGAAATTAAGCAGGTTGACTTTTATCAAAAGAAGATTATGTTGCGCCAACCATTCTACAAAGGAAAACTTCCTAGAAGTCATCTATTTTTTAACTGTTTTATGCTGAATGAGATGCGTAATATGGATGAAAGTGGATTTGGTAAGAAATTAAGAATAAGGAAGATAAGGAGGATAGTTAACGACTGGCCTTTGACTTGAGGTTAGGGTTGTATTGTTCAGGAAAGCATCAACGTGGACGCCTGTTCCAGAAAGAAAATAGCAGTTCTCGGGAAAAAAACTGTCTGAGTGAATTTTTTTCCAAACCTCGAATGGTATCAACGCTCAAACAAATAATAGTCAGTTTGTCAAATTATTTTATTCTTGTTAAAATGATTTGGAAAATATATATATATATATATATTTTAACCCAAGGAAATCAGTGCAAAAAAAGAGCAGAATATCTGTAGAGGTGCACCTGTAAACATCAGGAGAAAAGGCCGTTTCTACCTCCTCCACCACCCACCACAACACGTTCGAGACGCCAAACATGCCTTTTATTTATTGTTTCTGAAGTGCACCTTGTTCTCACATAACTTAAGAAAGATTACCCCTGACCGACATACGAGCCAGACCTCCAGCTGTCAACATCTACTTAATGCATGGTTTATTGAAATTCACATCGATTAGTGCCACGTTTTTAGTATTTTATCACGTGGTTTACCTCGGTTTCGCTCGGTGCAGGAATTATTTTTTTAAGAGTACCAACTTCAGACAACTGAATTTTTTTTATGAAGCTCTCAACCCTAGATGGCTTGATAAAGAACTCTTTATGCACGTAGGCACACGCATATACTCTCTTTCTTTCTTTTGTTCTTTCTTTCTTTCGTTCGTTCGTTTTTTCTCTTTATATATATATATATAACTGAACACCAATCTTTCATTTAAACATGTTTCGTTTAAAACGACCGACAAGGAAGATTTATTAATTTTTTATTTAACATATATACATATAAACTGTGTGTATTTCGGCAGCATTTTTTCATTAATAACATGTTACATTAAATAATATAGACAAGTTTTGCCTATTTATTTTATGTAATTTTTTTTTCATATGGTCTGTTAACCTTAATAGCATTATCATTAAATGAAGAAAGAAAATTACAATATTTATACATTTTTTGTTTTATAATCAAAACTAAGCTTTCGGCTTACATAAGCCATTTTAAAGATGTCAAATTACATTATAGTATAACAATTCATGGACAAATAATGATGACAGTCTGTTTTTATTGACATGGAAGATGTCCAAGCAACAACAAACTCGTGCATACAAGACGCTGGAAATGACATCATACATGACCACGCGAGAGTGAAAACAAGAAATATTAAGTATGGGAAGCCATTGAAATAAACCAATGGCTTCTGTTGTTAATTATAGGAATTTAAGGATTAAAAAAAAAGATTTAGAAACAGAGACCCTAGCGTTATCTCAGTTGGGAATCTCTATAGACCGGCCGAGCAGAGACCACCATTTTTGGATAGTGACCATAAACTCATTACACGCCCACTCACAAGCCCATGGAGAGGTATATATGTGTAACCCTACATATTAACAGAATCACGTATACTTATTTATATCCACATACATCCATGAACATAAATCTATACATATGTATATACAAATGGGTTTGTGTTTATACTTACATATACCCACAGACACACATCCATCAATGCTCACATATCTATTTTTATGAAGACGGGATTTCCACGCAGATAAATAGTAGTAACATATATTCAAAATACGCATATATTTGCATACAAATATACATATATTTTCCTACATACATGTCCGTATTTTATGCATGTGCATACAAATGTATTATTCATGCATGCATTCATCCATTTATATCCACATATAATTGTTGTGTTCACACAAACATACATCTTTTAAGAGCAGATCCATATATATATTGTCATCCGCAGACAGCTCTGTTTCGCCGTATCACAGCTCATCAGTACGGTTAGACTCCGATTGCTTTTTACCCAGGATTGAAACCCGACCGAAATGGCGTTAGTCGGCGACTCTACCCTTGGGCTGTGGGCGTTCGATGGAAGTAGGCAGACTTTTTAGCGCATATCATTATACGCGCCCATATACTCAGTTTTGTTCTAATAGGATTAGACCAGTACTCATTTGTATTAAAAAGTGTTCGATGCAATTATATTGTAGAACTTTTGAATATTGACCAAAACAGGGCAAATATTTTTTAAACTAATAGATAGGCACTTTCCAAAAGAATCAGAACTAAACAAAATTTTCAACAGAAATACAATCAAACTAAGTTATACTTGTACTAATAATTTAGATAGTTTCATAAAAAAACGCCAGAAACTTAAGTAGCAAAACAAAACAACCAACAAAGAATGCAACTGCAGGGACAAAAATAACTGTTCACTTCAAGGTCTCTGCAACACAAAAAAAAATAATTTACAAGGCAGAGGTACGTGACCCAGAAATATATTTGGGCTCAACCAAAGACACCTTTAAGACCAGGTGGTTCAACCACAGATCTACATTTAAAGTAGAAAAATTAAAAAACAATACAAAATTGGCTAACCACGTCTGGAAATTGAAATCAAAATATGGAAAAAAATCCAGACATAACGTGGAGCATTGTAAAAACAGCCAAGCCTTACAATGGTGGACAAATATGTAGACTGTGCCAAGAAGAAAATTTAGAAATTATGATATACTCAAATACAGACGAACTGTTAAATGGAATTATGACTAAATGCATCCACACTAAGAAATACCTCTTAGGTTCATACAACCATGGATGAAAACGTCATAATACGTTTTAATTTAAACAATGCACGTTCAAAAATTCCCTGCCACGTGAACGTTTAAATAAAACACAGTTACAAGAGTGTTCTTAAAAAGAAAAGCGGTAAAAGGTAAAATCAGTTATGAAAAATAGCCTGAAGACACCACTTATGGTAGAAAACTAGGTAGCGAAATAACTCGTTTAAAAACGGAATATATATATATATATATATATATATATATATATATATATATATATATATATATTTAATCATATCACCCCAAGCAAAGCGATAACGCCACTGATGCGCATGGGGCTACGTAAGAGTGAAAAGATTAGAAAAGAGAAAAACCAGCAACCACATCCTAAACAGGAAACAAGGGATGAGACTCTTCACCTGTTCAATAGACGTGTGTGGAGTGTGAACCGGGCGATAGTTTAGTCTATCTACTCCAATTGAAAAAATAAAATAAAATAAAATAAAAAAAGAATGAAAAGATTGGAAAAGAGAAAAAGAGAAAGTCGGAAACCACATCCTAAACAGAAAACAAGGGATGTGCCTCTTCACCTGTTCAATAGACGTGGGTGGAGTGTGAACCGGGCGATAGTTTAGTCTATCTACTCCAATTATATATATAAAAGAGTGAAAAGATTGGAAAAGAGAAAATCGGAAACCACATCCTAAACTGGGAACAAGGGGTGAGCCTCTTAACCTGTACAATAGACGTGGGTGGAGTGTGAAAGGGGCGATAGTTTAGTCTATCTACTACAATTAAAAAAAAAAGTTACGGGTGTTGAGTTAACTATATATATATATATATATATATAAAAACTTATTTATAAATGGAACTTTGTTTCTGTGTGTGTATGTGTGTGTGTGTCTGTGTGTGTGTGTGTGTGTGTCGGTTAACTATAGACTCCGAAACGGTTGAACCGATTTTCTTGAAAATTTACACAGTTGTACTATAAGCGTCTGCGAGTGTTCTTAGCTAGGTTTTGTGTCGAGGTTCCCCGATAAATATCGAAAATCGATAATCGAATAAAGAATAGAAGGAGTGGTCCGATTTTATTCAAACTTGATGCACTCATAGACAAAGACATAAGAAACGATGTTCAGTCAGACGTTTCAAGGTTGCAGTTCTTACAATGGTGCAGAAAATCGATAATATATATATATATATATATATATATATATATATATATATATAAAAGGCAAAATGTTTGTGTGTGTGTCTCTGTTTATCTGCCTGTATGTCTGTATTTTTTCAGCACTTTTATTTTAGTTTTTGCTTCGGGTTTGACTCTAAGTAGGTATAATTGTAGTTCTTAGTCTCAGCCATGATACCATTTACTCAGAGGACTTATTTAGCCTTCAAAATTCAGTTTTCAGCGAAAAAAACTTATTTGATATCGATACCAGGATATCAAAATTTGACTTACATCCATTCATTTTTCTTTCAGTCTACGGTTTCGCTTTAATTGGAAACAACTATTGCTTTTTAGTCTTTCGTCCCAACGTCCAAAGAGTCTAATCTCCACGACCATGGATTAGCTTTAGAGCTTTCATTACACCCGAGCAACGCCGGGCTATACTGCTAGTATATATATATATATATATATATATATATATATATATATTGGAAAGATCCAAGAAATTATAAGAAAATACCTTCGTTCTATTTAGATTAGTGATGAGACGACAGGTCTTTTACTATTTTAGCTAGTGGTAGGAAGAGATTTATCTTTGATTGTGTTAGATGCTCCTTTTTTTTTTCAGGCAAACTTGTTAAAACAATTAAGGGAAACAAATATAAATGAAAACCTCCTAAACAGTCTTGATATAAAATCACTTTACACTCATGTCCTGTTTAGAAAATGCTTAATCTCTGAAAAATATCTGACACAAGAACATGCATAAACTTTGTGTTAAATATTAACGAGATAAAAAAAAAAGAAAAGAAGAAGAAAGATTGATGACTTCTTCATCCTCTATTCTTAAAAGATCTACATTTAGATACCAACGATGTCAGAAATATAGGGACGGAAAATAGAACCGTAATGATCGCCTGAATAGATTCCGGACAATTCGGTGTCTAGTCTTACTTCCATTAACTTTCATTTCTCATCATGTTGTTGTTGTTGTTGTTGTTGTTGCTGTTGTTGGTGTTGTTAATTCGACATTCAACTCGGCTCAGAGAGACTGGAATTTCCCTAATTTCGTTCTGACATTTTAAAAGTACGAGGCGAACGATTATATTCAACCTTCTGGGCTTGTGTATCCTTCTGAATGTTTGCTTGGTCTCGTCGACGATACGAGACCGCATCTACTCGTGTATCATTCGATAGTCTCAGAAAAATATTTTCCGCCCAAAATAATTGTGGAGGGGAGAGTCCACCTATACGAATGGGGTGGTTGTTCTTTTAGATTTTAATTCAATTAGAAAAAAACGCCCTATAATTACAGCTTGAATATATAACAAATAACAATCCCTTTCTGTTTATTCTAAGAATTTCCATAGTACAACCATTATTCCTGTACAGGTATACTTAACTTTACGTCAACAATTGGTTCTAGGAGAGGCGACTTAAGTTGAAAGGCGACTTAAGTTGAAAAACGACTTAAGTCGAAATTACGTGTCTCCGAATTTACTTTTCACTAGGCTAAACCACAAATAACAATTCCCAATTCTGTATTTTATTTATAAATACATTTTGAATAACATATAAGCAACAAGAATCTATTTTAGGCTTATAAACAAATAAATTCTAGTTTTTAATATAATACAGAAAAAATTAAAGGTTAATAGAAATTTACGAAAAGATTTACGTACATCCTTGTAGATGTAGATGTTTACGATTTGGTGATCTTTACAGTACGTCACGGACTCTTTATTTGTGAATATAGTTTGCGCTAAGACATTACGAAATAAAATTATTTTTAAGGTTAAATAACAAATAAAACTATGACAATTATTTTGCGATAGTAGAAAATAAACTCATTATAATTATAATTAAATTTGTTTTTATTTAAAGTCAATTTAATTTACATTGCGACACGGAAATTTCTGTTTCGAGATTTTACTTCATCAGGCAATGTTGATTTATTGTTGTATATATATATATATATATATATATATATATATATATATATATATATATATATTTCCGCAACCTAGATGTCAACCTTTCGGTATATTTAGCCGATTTACAATAACTGATTTTACCGTTTTTCAAACGCTCAAACAGGGATTTTTTACGAATGCATGACTGGAATTTTCAAACAACCGAAAAATTTTCAAAATTAGCGAGGAATAATTCAATGATCTTAGAACGCTTTCATCCATGTTTGTATGATCCTAGTAAGTATTTATGGCTACATTTGGACATAATTTCTGATCTTTCATTTAGTATTAAAATATATTTGTTTTTGTTTTTAATTATATATTTTATTTTTTATTTATATATATACATATATATATGTGTGTGTGTGTGTGTGTGTGTGTGTGTGTGTGTGTGTGTGTGTGTGTGTGTGTGTGTGTGCGCGCGCGCGCGTGTATACACCCTTGTGCAAATTAATTGAAACAAAACGAATAATGTCTTCTTGGGAACTTGCACTTTTTTTTTGATTCCGAAAACGTCGACCCTTATTTTTTCTTTTCTCTTCCAACCGCATTTTTTTTACCTTTTGGACTGATGGATCCAGTTTGTTTCTTCATTCTGATGACACGAATGGCAGTTGAAAAGCTGCCACCAAGAATATCCGCGATCTCTCTGTAAGGCTTCCCAGTGTGTTCGTGTAGCGTTACAATTGTCGTACGCTTCCTTGGCAGACAATGACCGTAGGACAACTAATCGACAGTCGAGACAATAGTGTCTGGGCGTGATATAAATCTGATGAAATCGCGGATGGCGCAATATTTTTCAAGTCCAAACAAATTTCACCATTCACCCCTAAAATAGATTCATATTAATGCACACCAGTGCAAATTACTTAATCTGAGAAAAAAATAGAAACCGATTGTTTTCTGCAAATCCAGGGGGTCGAAAACTAATCGTATTTTGAAAGGAATCTAAAGCAGTTGTTTTAATTAATTAATTTGCACAAAATTATATATATATATATATATATATATATTTGTTCAGTAAGCATAACTTGCATTAATTTTTAATCACTCTTTTCCACCTAAATATTCTATTTTATTGTATGTAAAAATGATTATCAAAACATTTGTATTGGGCACATATTACCCCTCTTCTCTCAGTAACATAAATGAATGTCTGACTTTTTCTAGCATGGAGATTTCATTGGTCAGAAGTCAGACACGGCCAGCCACACCCTCAATCAACTCATCCGATGGCCAGTCGCCCAGTTTGTTTCACAGACAAATATGAACAAATATAGATAGATAGATAGATAGATAGATAGATAGATAGATAGATATGAACAGACTGAGATAGATAGATAGATAGATAGATAGATTGATTGATAGATAGATAGATTGATAGATAGATAGATAGATTGATAGATAGATAGATAGATAGATAGATAGATAGATAGATAGATAGATAGATAGATAGTGGTATTGGAAAGTTCCTGAATTATATCAGTCAAGGGAAATTTGCGTCCATTCCTTTATAGCCAGTCTACTGAGTCAGTTTGCCAATGAACATTGTGCTTTCTATTCATGTTCAATTCTTAATTACGATTTTGTAACATTGTGCTGAAACGGCTCTGTAGGCTTTACAATGGCTAACCATCCGTCTGCTTTATGTTTTAACTGAAGCTGTAATAACGGGTGTGGCTGGCCAGGAAACATGTGTGATATCTCGAAGTCAGGACACCATCTATAAAATATAGTGTGTACGGGTGTAGGTTCTCCTGATTTTAATCGTAACGTCATCGCACCATAAATAAACGGATGCGTGTCTTTGGGATGATTTTGTATATTGGTGTGAGAATTTTTTTTTTAATCATATCACCCCAAGCAAGGCATTGCACTGCCACTATAGCGCAGGGGGATACATAGAGCGATTGGGTATAGGAAATGTCAGAAGTAGGGTGATAGACGAGTAAGGAGGTACATAGGAAGATTGATGGAGAGAATGGATGCGTAAAGAGATGGGTAAAGATACCGAGGATGAGGGTTGGGCAGAAGGGAAGAGTGTTTGAAAGAATGAGAGAGAGTTAGTGTGTTAGGAGGTGTCTATTGACCTTACATTTTAACTCCTGGAGATTGTAGCCGTCGGGGAAGCAATCATGTGGAAGGGAATTCCACAGTCGGGAAGTGCGAGAAAAGAAACTGTTGGAGTAGAAGTTGCGGTTGCATTTTATCGGTTTCACTGTAAAAGGGTGGGATCTAGTTGCTAATTTAGTATCTCGTGCAAATTTACACCTCGCGGGCACCAGAAGCCGTGAAAGCATTTATAGAAGAGGCACAGGGAAGCCACGTCACGCCGGTGAGAGAGTGACTGCAGGCGGTCAGTCAAGTCGGTATTGATCACATTACAGACTGTTCGCTGTATTTTGTCAAGAACCCTGAGGAGAATAGCAGGGGCACCCAACCAGATGTGGCAGCACTATTCAATACACGGGCGGACGGTAGATTTATAAATGTGCAGGGTAGATTCAGACGGAAAGAACTTCCGGGCCCTGCACAGAGAGCCGACTTTCATAGCAGCGGATTTAGCAATGGATTCGACGTAGTCATTCCAGTTGAGGTCCGCTGAGAGTGTCAGACCAAGCAGGCGTATATTTCTTTGTATTTTACATTTTCTGTCACTCCAACGCTGCCAAACGTCTGGTGTATCATTCTTGTATACCTAGCAATTTCAAATAATCTTGTTAGATAGATATTTTCTGTTTGCTGCTTCAATGAAAATCAAGCAGTGCAAATTTGCTCACAAGAAATAATGACCAAGGCCAGAGTATGATGATCTGTTTCTTGGCGAATATAGGAAATTCTTATTAACAATAACAACTTTTGGCAACTGGATAGTATTTGAAGCTATATCAACATGCTTTTTGGTGTCAAGAAAAAAACACGTTTTTTAGCTAATTTCATGGTGCTGAAAACGACCATAGAATTTCATGGTTAGTTGTCGTTTTTGCTCTACCGAAATTGCTCATTTTTGGAAAAATGATCAATATACGTTCTTGGCTAATCACAACATTTAGTTGTTAAAGATCGTAGAACCCGTCAATTTACAGGTAAACGGAGCAATTTATGTCAGCCACCTGAAATAAACTATTTTATTAGAAAAAAAGTGTTTCTGAGTCAAAAATTTTAAAATAGAAGTCCCAAAATTCAAATTAACTAATAAACTTAATCAGTAATACACTTTATCAGTAATACACTAATATTAGTTCTATTTTTTACATAGCCATCTCGACAAATTTCCGGATAATTTCGGCGATGTTAATGATGAACAACAAGAAGGGTTCCATAAGGACATCAAAACAATGGAAGAGCGCTACCAGGGACGGTAGAACAAACGAATGATGGTTAACTATTGCTGGAGTATCAAAAGTGAATTAAATAACATTGAGCATGACAGACAATCAAGAAAGGGAAAAGTTTTGCCATAGTTCTTATATACACGAAGGATTTATTTCTCCTGTTAATTTATCAAATGATTTGATGAAAATACTTATTGGTCTTGTTAAATTCAATCGTGTTATTTTTAAAGCTTAGTGTCTGATTGTTATTGAAAAAATATTATTGCTTAATAAACAGACAAATATTTGTTGGTTTAAATACGAATTAATAGGCTTCTATGATTTTACTTTGAGAAATATTTACATTGGTAAATATATACAGAAAACAAATGAAAAAATGCTTTTTAAAAAAATGGGGCTTTTCTGTAGAGCAAAAACCAGTAAAAAAAAAAAAGAAGTAAGGCCATATTTAGACTAAGAAAAAGTAAGGCCATTTTCAGATTCAAAAATTGACGCCATTTCAATTATTCATTTATTTTTTATTTATTTATTTATTTTATTTTTTTTTTTTTGAGCAGTGTATTCACACGACAGTTATATTGCTTTGAGTATTCCACACCTTTTAATTTCCAAAAGGCTGTCTTCCAGCCTGCCGTGCTTCTAAATTTGACAGCAGCTTTTGGTTTCTCTAGATAAATGTTTGACCCGTTGGGTCACCCAAAAGTACACTTCTTGTGAAGTATGACAATTTTTTAAGCGCAGCTTAGATGTGGCACAAGACTGAAAGTATGAGGATCGAACTCACAACTCTATTGTAACGATTCTAGTGGCACAAGCTTGCTAATCATTACACCACCTTGAGGTGCCCACTTCTTGTCAAGTAAGCTCGTAGTTTCGGGTTCAAGTCATTTAAACGCCATCTATAATCTTCATCTTATGGTCGTAATTAATATTTTGTTTGTGAACGTCTCTCTCTCTCTCTCTCTCTCTCTCTCTCTCTCTCTCTCTCTCTCTCTCTGGTCCTGGGCATGACGGTAAACTGCATCCAGCAACAAGGCCTCTGATTAAGAGGTTGTGAGAAGCACGGAACCACCTCTTAATTGCTATTGTTCCCAGGTCCACCCTGACCATGTGTGATAGCACCTATTAGGGTCCCAGCTATGGGCAAATAATTAACCCCCAAACTGGGGTCAAAACTATGAAAGTGTAAAAATACACTTTTATAGAAATATATACATAAAAATAGACTTTTGTAGAAAAATATACATTTTTGAATGGAAAAAATTATTCTCAGCAAAATGAATACAAAACTAGAAAGATAAAAACAAAAAAGTTCATTAAAATCTGACTAAATTTTTGTGAATACAAAACTAGAAGACATTTTCAGTTTTCTAAAAATAATGAAGGATAAAAACAAAAAAAAAAATCATTAAAATCTGACTAAATCAACATTCTTACTACAACCGAACATTTAAAAAAAC